>CM019148.1:267812870-267980042 GCA_009733165.1 Naja naja
TTATTAAGCACACTTTTAAAACCCACAAGGTAATACAGACTTATGTAATTTGCATCCAGTTCAGGTATATAATATGCTTGTTGAAACATTCCTGTTTTCATTATGATTCATCAACATTTCAGTCTAATACTGCTATTTCCAAGTACATCTATCAACATTCCATTTGCTAAATTAAGTTTTTATAAGATACATCAAGGCTTATAATGACATCTTTGTTGCAGATATATCGACTTGTTGCACTGCTACCTAGCCAAAAAAAAATCTATTTTTCTTTTCAAATTCAGAATCATGTCCAATTTCTAGTAAACATTTATTTGCCAACATAAATAATGTTCCTCTGTCTATAATCTTAGGGTTGTTTTTAAAAGCATTTTATATTCTTGACTTTACCTTTAGGACATTTGATTCCATTATCTCTCTCTGTTGTATGGATTTCAGCTCTGAAAATTTACATTCTCTCTTAATATGTTCATTTCTGTTCCAGATCACATATCTCCCCCTTTTCCTTGTTTAGGGAATTCCCTTCCATTGCATCATTCAAATAATGCTGGTAAGCTTCTGAGTTAGTAATTGCATTCTCAAAGCACATTTCATCATTAAGTTTGATTTATTGAATTATGTATTTATAGTTTTCTGGTAACAAATTTAATCACAATTCCTTGATTAAATTATCAGAAAGGTTCACATCATTTTGCTTTAATGTGCTCTGGATAGAGAGATACTTTGACACATATTCCAATACACTTTCCCGTCTCTGATAATTTCAATTTACTAATTTCCTGAGCATTGAAGCATTGTTCTTCATTCCTGAGTGTGCATCTATTTGCCTGATCTCTTTTCCTAAAGTACAATTTTGAGCCAACCTCATATTATTTCAGTTCTAAGCAACTTATCTTTTTCATGCAAGCTATCCTGGCTTGAGCTTCTTCAGAGCATGATGTTGCCAAATTTTGGAGAAGTCTAGTTTTTCAGTCAGTGTCTCTACCTTCATGTTCTTGATCAGACCTGGGTATTTTATGGCACACAGGCCATATCTGGCCCTTTGGCTGTATCCAGACCACCTGAGATTAATTGGGAATTAGAAATCAAATGTAAATAAGTATACACCAAACATTGATTTATATATTTTTGAAATTTACTAGCCATTCATCTTACCACATATAATTCTGGGTGGGGCTTACAATATTAAAGATAAAACTATAAAACCTAATGATATGAATGCAATACTATAAAAAAATCAACCTACCTAAAAAAATGCGGAGGGTGTATGATGAAAAGGGTTGGGATCTGTGGTTAATCTATCAACCATCCCAATGTGAAGCCCTTCCATTGGAGCCCCAAGCCAACTGGCATACAGTAGGACTGCATTACTTTTAGTTTGAAGGCAACTGATTTTTTTCCAGTTTATGTATGTGCATGCATATGTGTTTTGATAACTTCACCATAAACAAAACTATATGATTAACTGCTTTTATAAAGTGACTAAAATTAATATTTAGCATAATTAAGTTCAGCCTATTGGTTTGGTCCTGCTCAACAATCCCAGTTACTCATGTGGTTTCTTGGGAAAATTAATTGCCCATTCCTATTTTAAATGTTGCATTGTTTACTATTTTCATATGTGAGACTTTTCTATTTCTGATGGACTTTTAAAAAAACATGATGCTGTATGCATGACCAAGGGTCTGGAAATAGATTTGATTTGAATTGAATTCACTAGAGTGAGTTGGGGTGTTCTGGGTCTCAGGGTTTAATTCTGGGCTGAGCCCATAACCCTTGTATTGACAAATTATTGTGGGGATTTTCCAGCGGAATTTGCACCCTGTACTCACCTAGGCAACAACTCCAATATCCAGATCAGAGCAATTGGACAGTTTAGTTAGCAAAAATATAACTTGATGTTCATTTATTAAATATTAGCAAACATTAAAAAAAACAGTTAACTGGCAAAATTGAGACAAAAGGTGGGAAGAAACAGGGGGAAAAGAAAAACATGAATAACAGGCAAGAATTCACTTTCTCAAACTTTCCAGAACCATTGGAAACAATACTGTGGGTTAGTAGCATGGACTGTTTCAAAGGGAGGAGACTTTTTTTTAGGTTTAACCCTTTACTGTTAGCAAAATAGATATAGAATGTAGAATAGCAAGTGACCCTCTCCTTTTCTGCATTCTTAAGGAAAGTGCCTGATGGGTGGAGATGCTCTCTTCAACAGAAACAACAGCATAAGGCAGGGATGTTCAACCTTGGCAACTTTAAGACCTTGGAATTAAACTTCCAGAATTTCCCAGTCAGCCATGATAACTGGGGAATTCTGAGAGCTGAAGTGCACAAGTCTTAAAGTTGCCAAGGTTGGATATGCCTGGTATAGGGAGCTTCTTGGCTACTTAATTTTTCTATGTAATTTTAATGCAAAATTCACTTCATGGATTTTAATATTTTCACTGTTTGCAAAATAAAGGCAATTTCCCCTTGTTCGCCTTTTCTTGTCAAGCTTCATATGTATTTTCTTCTAGCCACTGAATACTTTTAGTAGCTCTGCTTTAAAATATTTTTCAGTTTTCATTTTTTTATTATTATTGTTCTTTCTAACATTTTTATATTTGGTGTTCTCTCACACTGACTTTAAATGTCAGTGTTGTTTTTATAGCTGCTGTTGCCCCTATTTTTAAAAGCTAGCTTTCCCCACTTGCTTATCAACCCAAAAGACTCCTAGGAAGAGTAAAACAAGTCCCTTAGACAGTAAGAATCCATTCATAGAATCCTTTCCAATTTCTTGCTCTAAATAATTTATAATTGATTATTCTTTAATGAGAGAAACACACACACTCATGTCAGTTTCATTATTTAGAAGTCATGGTGTCTGAAATGTCACGGTTGTGTCAGAAATATAATGGAAGATAAAATACTTCATATTCCTCCAAAAATTCATCACCAGTTCTAACATTTTAGTTTTTTTTTAATTTAGCTGATCAGAGTTTGTGAAAGCTAAACAAGCAAGAATTTTTTAAAATAAAATCATTATTTACTTAAGACTTTCTCTGAATGGTTTAGTACGAAATGCCCAAATTGTTTTTAAAATGTAACACAATAAAATGCAACTAAAATAAATTACACAGGTATATGGAACAGCTATAAGGCTATCAGGGACTGCAAGGAGACATCTTGCAAAATGAGATACATATTAATATGATATAGAAATGCATGCCCCTTTAAACTGGTTCTATGTGCATGCATGTTTTATTTAGAAACCAATTCCCAAAACCAGGACAATGGCAATAATGCTTTGATAAAGGCAGAATACTAGAAATAAGAAATATTAGCTGTAGATTGTTTTATGATCCAACACAATGAGTGAGGTGCCCTTATTTTTCACATACATGGCTTGCAGTGGTAAAGTGTAATATTTTGGGTGTAACAGCCTGGAGTGCAGTGGGTAACACAGCTCTTCTGGAGGTACTGCAAGAGTTGGTGGAACTAGACCTACCATAAAACTCTTTTAAGATGAGCCCCTTAAATTGTCAGGGAAGGATCAAGAGTGCAAGGTTGGACCAATAACTTCCTTGTGCTTCTTGCTTGCCAAAAGGATGCTGCTCATGTGAGACATCTGTCAGTGACTGGCCCTTGGGGGTTTTGTTGTTGTTGTTGTTGTTGCTATGACTAGTCTACGGGTGAATTCATATCCTTCCTAGCACTTCTGGCACTCAATTGCTTCCAGAAGACTAGACTATTGTCTAGTTTTCCTCCCTCCCTTTGGTGGGTGCTCTATCACTGGAGGTTTTAAAGAAGAGATTGGATGGCAATCTGTCTCAAATGGTATAAGATGTCAGTACTGTCCCAACTTTAGCAAGAATGACCCTCAACTCCATTCAACGTGAAAGTTTTACTTTACTAAAGGCCAAGTGGATTACAGTGTAGCAAAGCCAGAACCAAAGTTCATGCGCCAAACTTTCCTGGTTAACTTTTCTTATCCAGTTCCTCCTTTGTTCCTCCCCCACTTGCTGGTCAATTATTGTACAATTGCATTCAAATAAATTGTTTTGGGGACTGTCTCTTCAATGGCAGACTGGTTGGGCAGCCATTGCATTCCATTCCCAGCTTTTTGACTTTGAGCTGAGTCTCTGGAAGGTATGGTGAATAGTTACTTCCCCACCCCATCCCACCAGTTCTCTCCCTGCATAGTTCATGGCAGACTGGCAGCTAGCTAGCTCAAGTGTAAGATGACACTTCTGATATAGGGTTTTCTGCAAGGGGTTGGACTAGAAACTTCCAAGGTCCCTTCCAATTCTGTTATTCTGGTGCAGTAGATTTATCTTTCTGATTCAATGATGCTATTTCATTTCTAGGAGGGTGATAATATTTATGTTATTTCTCTGGCCAGAACTCTGAAAAATATTTGGTAAAAACATTTATCCTGTGTGTTTATTATCAGGATGTGACCTCATAATTAGAGAAAGAAATATAAACTTCTGCTTTCTTTCTCAGAAAGTTTGCAAATTCATTCAGAAAAGAATATGTGTCCTTCTTATAAACCCAGTCAGCAGTATAAGTGATGATCCAAACAGCTGGTTCTTTTGTGTCAGACAATGTCTCCATCGTCTACCAGTTAGACTGTCTTTTCCAGATCAGAATTGAAGTTCTGATTCTGAAATTCTGAATTACAAAACCACATTTTATAAATGAAGGTGCAAAACAACAAAAGGAATATGAGCTACTCAGTAACAGTAAGTCCCAGCCATCCCCATGTTCTAATGAGCAGAATAGAAAGGTACAACATTCCAAGTAGAAAAAAAAACTTGCAGACAAGCATTTTTCGACATTATGAAGCCGAAGTGGGAGAATGTCCAGCAAATCACTATGTATTCCTGGCAAGTGATGCTTCATTAGCACTTCTGAATTGTTTTAACTCCCACTTGATATCCTGGATATAAATGTTTAGGATCATGTAGGGACTAGGGGAAACAATTAGTCAAGGCACAAATTACTGCTAGGGTGCCTGCAACCATTCACATTCAAAGGAAGAGCAGCAGCTATCTGCCATTTGTGACTTGGAAGGTCTCAGCGTGGTGTCCAATAAAGATAAACAAAGTCTAATTTTATGACTTTTCATTTACCTCCTCCAATTAGATCTGTTTAATCCAATTTCACAGAAGTTTGTGTTCTCTCACATTTTAAATGATTACCATTAGAGACTTGGGACAGTAAAAAGTGAGAAAGTACCCATTATGAACTACAGCTCATTGTAATTTAATGGAGAACATAAATGGGGGCATTTTACAATATATTTATGATATCTGACCTGAATTACCAAAGGATCTCCTGATCCACTTGTATTTATTGTGAAGCAGGGAAGAAAGATAAAAAGTAGTTCATAGTTAAGCTAAGAAATGTGCTGCCATAACTTTGGCACTTGAAAGAAAAAGGATCAAATTACTGCATTCAGTCCTCAGGTTAACTAGAACTAAATCCCAGTGTTGTTTACAGCTACATAGATGTAGCAGCATAGTATGGCCTTACAATCTGAGTCAAAGCACAATTCTCTGGAGATGTTCCCTCTGATTCAGAGAAACTGATGTGTTGCAACTCGGCACCTTCCAGATGTATTGGATTAAGCCTCTCATCTTCTCAAGACAGCAAGGGTAATGACCAAACTATTTGGGGGAGATTGGAGACACTAAGTGGCTCAGGTTACCAGGCATAATGAAAATGGTATATATACCCAAATATTTCCACTGCTGCAGGTCTAGCTTCTATTTTGTTACAATGAGGTGCCAGCTGCTGCATAAGTCACAACTCATAAAACTGAACCGTCTTATTTATTTTATTAAGTTACAATGGGTAGATGATCTGAGCCAACAAGAGAATGCTGGCTAACACATACCAAATAAATTCAAATTAGAAACAGGCGTCTAAAGTTTAACAGCATTTTCTCCCTTCTGAAACCTCAGCACATGAAAACGATAGAAAAACCACAAGCCTTTCAGGGTAACAAAAGAGCACAAGTATGGAAGACAAAATGTCTTTAACTGTGGTAGACTGGTGAAATTTTGGCATTGTGCATTGAACCAACCTGAAATTGGTAACAAGGATTTCAGCATCGGTTTGTGATAAAGGTTTAAAGAAGTTATTGGGAAAGGTTGGGGGTTAGAAACAATCAACATAGGACAATGTAGGCTAAGTGTTGAATAGATTTCTTGTTCTTGAAAAGATGCTTTTTCCAAAAGGCAATTGAACTTTCTTGCTTTTTTCTTTCTTTCTTTGAAAACATTCCACTTCTCATCCAAGAAGCTTCTTCAGTTCAGTTGCCTTTTGGGAAAAGCACCTTTGGTCCAATTTTGACCTGGATGATTGAGAATCTCCATAGACATTAATGAGCCTTGGTAGCTCAGGCTGTTAAATGCCTGCTCTTAAGATCCAGCTGCCTACAATTATTGTAGGCTCGAATCCCACCAGGCTCAAGGTTGACTCAGCCTTCCATCCTCTCGGGGTAGGTAAATTGAGGACCCAAGATTGTTGGGGCAATTAGCTGACCTTGTAAAATGCCGCTTAGTAATAAGCAGGCATATACAATGGAAGGAAGGCTATTGCTGAGCACACTGGGTTGTATCCCAGAAATTGTAAGCCGCCCTGAGTCTTCGGAGAAGGGCGGCATATAAATGTAATTAAAAAAAAATAAAAATAAAATTCCTTGTTCTTGTGAGTACACATAGCATAGCAGAGAGAAGATGGTACAGCCAGATTATGGAAATTATTTCATGGAATTAGTCCACCAAACTCAGTGATAAAAGACTGAGGATTTAGAGGGCTAAGGAATAGCTAGATTTTGCGTATCCACAAGGCAAGGAGATTTCTAATGTGTGGTCTTATCTGTCCTCTTCATTTGCACATACTTTCCATACAGATGCTTATTGGCTTAATTGCATTCAATAGGGGCAATTTATTGTCTTCATTTAAATGTCATGGGGCCATGGTACAAATGTATGGTTAATACTTTTCCACATTGTCCCTTGAGAAAACCAGGGGAAGTGTTCATGAATTGGACCAACAGGTTGCTGGGACCCTGACTAACTAGAACAGCAATGAATCTACATAGGAGAGCTTCACAGAAAGATGTGATCACACCTCCTAATGTGACTCCATGGCTCTGTTACTTACAGCTAAATTACATTATTATGACTTTATTGTTGAATCCCAATTCTCCTAATTATAGCCTAGAGATCTATTATTTGATTTTGTAACACCAAGTGCTTCTTTTCTAAATCATGTAATCTCTTGTAGCTTATTAATGTCAGGTTTGCGTACACACAGGGACTTGGTTGTTTGCCAGGCAGAATCAAATTTTCAAATTTTCACTGTGTTAGTTGCAGGGATTTGCTTGTTACAATCTAATTATATTGGCACTGAAAGCAAAATTATATTATAAAGCACTTTAACTCTTTCACTGGAAGACATTTGCATATGTTAAGTGTCCTCTTTGCCATTGGTTTATTAGCCTTTTCATTTGAAACTCTACTAAAAGGTAATTATTTGTATAACGTTAACTCTTTCTATGCATTGTAATATGATTTCCATTCCATTAAAATATTCACTGAGCCTTGTATAGCGCCTGAAAGATTAAGAATGTGTTTGAGATATGGATGGTGACAGACTAAAACTCAGTCTTAAAAATAAGATGTACATTAGTTACTTCACTGTGCTTGTAGGATTATAAGCACATATTTATGCAAAAGGATCTCTCTCAAGTCAAGCAAAACTCCTGATAACCACATGGTCACAAATATGTAGTTTTCTTGGCAAAATATGGAGGTCATATGTCACTGCCTGGGACAATTTTCAATTGAGCCATTATTCTGGAATTGCCTGTTGATCTGTCATCCAAGCAGTGGTGGGATCCGACAGGGTTAACTACCGGTTCAGTGATTTACAATGTGCTTCCCTGCACGCTGCGCGTGTGTGTAAATCTTCATCAGCTTGCTGCCTGGACAGCTGAGCAGCGCTGCATGCAGGGAAGCAGCATTTGAAAAAGCCCTTTTTTCCTGCTTTTTCAACCGCAGCTGTGCCTCACATGGCAGTTGTGGTTGAAAAAGCAGGAAATAAAGGTCAGGTAAGAGCCCGGGTGGGCGGGTTCTATGTCTGCTCTCTGTCTGCTGCTCTTCAAAGCTACCGGTTCTACAGAGCCGGACAGAACCGGTAGAATCCCACCCCTGAATCCAAGTATTATGAAGTCCAATTGCACTTTGGACTGGCTAAATGCTTTCACTTGGCTGGTACAATATGAATAATAGAATAGCAGAGTTGGAAGGGACCTTGGAGGTCTTCTAGTCCAACCCCCTGCTCAAGCAGGAAACCCTATACCATTTCAGACAAATGGCTGCCCAATCTGTCTCAAAGGTGTTTTTAAACTATGACTTGGATGATTGAGAATCTCCATAGACAGTTGTCCGATCTCGTCTTAAAAACTTCCAGCGAGAAGTGAATGCAATCAGTTGTTCATATTAAAGAAAAGCTAAACTATTTCCCTAGAGGTGACAAGGTATAGTTTTATATTGTCTAGTAGAGTCAATAACACCACATCTAAGCATTTTTTTAAGACATTCTGATCAATTTTACTTTCAATTTTTACTTTCAGACATTAATGACCTTGTTATGCTAAGCCAGGGGTGGCGAACACGCGGCTCTCGAGCTTTTGCTTCCGCCAAAATGAATGCGGCTCTTTGCCTCTTATCATTATTTTGTATACTGTGGCTCTTTGCCAAGTTTGGATTTTGTTATGCTGCTTCTGAGGAGGGATCTCTGAGGAGAGATTTAGCCGTAGTCCCCCGCCGGCCATCACCCGCCTCCCATCCCTCGGAAACAACTGCACGGGCCAGCGATGGTGTGGCTCTCTGACTCTCTCAGTTTAAAATTTTGGCTCTTTGTGTCAAACTTGTTCGCCACCCCTGTGCTAAGCGTACTAAATTCTGTTACATCATGTTATTTTTTACAATATTTATTTTTAACATGGATTTGTATATTTTTACCTGTTGTTTTTATATTGATTGATTGATTGATTGATTGATTGATTTGACTTGTATGCCGCCCCCTCTCCAAAAGGACTCGGGGTGGCTCACTGCTAAAAGCATACAATAAATTAATTACCTAAAACAATATTAAATACAAGCCAATTAATACAAAACCCATATAAAATTCCTAAATTAAAATTAACCCCCCCCCTTTGAATAAGCCTGGCTTATTCAAAGAGCAAGGTTTTCAGATCGTGGCGGAAAATGCTAAGGTCAGGGGCACGGAGTCCTCCCAGGTAATTGATTCCATAGGGGGCAGAGTGCCGCCACAGATCGATGTTGCCCTTCCCGGTGTGCCGCCAAACGACACTGGGTTGTGGACAGAACCCATGAGCCCTTGCCTGTGTGCTCGCCAGGCGTGGCACTCAATGCTGGCAGGAGGCGCTCCCATAGATATCCCAAACCTATGCCTTGAAGGACTTTGTATGTGAACACCAAAACTTTAAACCTCACCCGGAAGGCAACCGGTAACCAATGCAGGTCATGCAGGAGGGGTGTAATATGGGAGTACCGGGAAGCTCCCATCACTGAAGCCTCCGGATGGTGTGCAAGGGCAGTCCTAAATAGAGAGCATTGCAGTAGTCGAGTCGAGAGGTAACAAGTGCATGAGTGACTGTGCGCAGGGCATCTCGGTCCAGATATGGGCATAAGTGGCGAACCAGCCGGACCTGGGCAAAGGCCGCCCTGGCCGCGGCTCCCACCTGTTCCTCCAACTTGAGCCACGAGTCCAGGAGGCCCCAGGTTCCTGCCCCTGTCCACGGGGGCAACACCTCTCCCACCATGACCAAAGATGGAATCACTTGACTGGACCGAGATGCCGGTATGCACAACCACTCTGTCTTGGCCGGTTTGAGCCGAAGTATGTTGCCGTCCATCCAGATCTGTACCACATCCAGACAGCAGGATATCACGGAGAGGGCATCACTGATTTGGCCTGGGGTGGAGATGTACAACTGCGTATCATCAGTGTACTGATGATAATTCACCCCAAAACCATGGATGATCTCGCCCAATGGCTTCATATAGATGTTCAACAAGAGGGGTGAAAGGACCAACCCCTGGGGGACCCCACAAGTGAGAGCCCTTGGAGTCAACCTCTGCCCCCTGCCAACACCGATTGCAAGTGTCCCAAGAGGTAGGAGGAGAACCACTGCAAAACAGTGCCCCCCACTCCCAACCCCCCGAGACGCCGCAACAGGATACCATGGTCGATGGTATCAAAAGCCGCTGAGAGATCTAACAGGACCAGGATAGAGGAGAACCCCCTGTCCTGTGCCCTCCAGAGATCATCAACCAGTGTGACCAATGCCGTCTCCGTGCTAAACCCGGGTCGGAAGCCCGATTGGTATGGATCCAGGTAGTCCGCTTCCTCCAGGAAAAGCAGAAACTGCTGAGCCACCACACTCTCAACAACCTTCACCAAAAAAACGAAGGTTGGAGACCGGACGAAAGTTGTTCAATGCGGCTGGGTCCAGGGCAGGCTTTTTCAGGAGGGGTCTCACCACCGCCTCTTTCAAGGTGGTGGGAAAAGAGCCCTCCCTTAATGAAGCATTGACCACTGCCCAGAGCCAGCCGCACGTGACCTCCCTGGGGGCATATACCAACCAGAAAGGGCACGGGTCCAACAAACATGTGGTGGAACTCAGCCGTCGCATAATCCTGTCCACTTCATCCTCAGAAACAGGATCAAACTCAGTCCAGATCTCACTGGCCAGACTACTTGTACCCTCAACATCAGACCACTGCAAATTAGAGCTCAGCCCCTCCCGGATCTGAGCGACCTTATCCAACAGATATTGTCCAAATTCCTCAGCCCGACCCTGCAACGGGTCCACCGGCCGGGCGGTTATCTGCGGATGCTATGAGAGCGGAGAAATAAACCCTTCTCGCCACTCCCACAGCTACCAGGTAAGTCCTAATATAGGCTCTTAACTGGGCTCGGTTGGAACTCCACCTGCTCTCTAAGCCCCTCCTATGGCGCTTCATCTCCCGGAGCTCCTCGGTATACCAGGGAGCTAACCGGGATCTGCGCCGAGTGAGGGGATGCATGGGGACAACTCTGTCAAGGGCTCCCGCGGCAGCCTGTTGCCAGGCAGCTGCCAGGGCCTTGGCAGAGCTGTGGATAAGGGATGTAGGAAAAGACCCCAGTTCTGCCTGGAACCTTTCTGGGTCCATCAGGCATCTGGGGCGGCACCATCTAGGTGGCTCCTCATCCCAGCAGTGTGGGGCAGCTTGTCAGAAGACCAGCCATAGGAGATAATGATCTCACCATGGAACAGGATGAACAGAAAAATTTCCATCCCCCAGATCATTACGCCACTACTCCGAGACAAAAACAGGTCGGGCGTGTTACCCCCCTCATGAGTCAGGGCTTGAATCACCTGGGTCAGGCCCATGGCCGCCATGGAGGCCATGAATTCCTGGGCCAAACCCAGGTTGCTGTTGTGCCCCCACCCCCTGAGTAGATTTTGGTGAGATGGGTGGCTATGTAAATTTTATAAATAAATAAAATTAAATATGCAAATATGCAGCTGATTGACTGATATGTGCGGATAGTTTTATAATGTGTTCTTTTTATATGAAACCACTTTTATATTATTGTGTTTTATGATGTGCTGATCTTTGACAAAAATAAAGACTTGTTCTTCAATTGCAGCATAGCCAAAAACTTGACTGTGTGGACTGAAGCTGAATAGAATAGAATAGAATAGAATAGAATAGAATAGAATAGAATAGAATAGAATAATTTATTGGCCAAGTGTGGTTGAACACACAAGGAATTTGTCTTGGTGCAAATACTCTCAGTATACATAAAAGAAAAGATAAATTCGTCAAGAATCATAAGGTACAACACTTAATGATAGTCATAGGACACAATAAGCAATCAAATCATACTAGGAAACAGTCAATATAAATCATAAGAATACAAGCGACAAAGTTACAGTCATACAGTCACAAGTGGGAGTGGATGAATGATAAGGAGTGATGAGAAGATTAACAGTAATAATAGTGCAGAATTTGTAATAGTTGAATAGTATTGAGGGAATTATTTGTTTAGCAGAGTGATGGCTTTCGGGGAAAACTGTCCTTATGTCTAGCTGTTCTGGTGTGCAGTGCTCTACAGCATTGTTTTGAGGGAAGGAGTTGAAACAGTTTATGTCCGGGATGTGAAGGGTCTGTAAATATTTTTACAGCCCTCTTTTTGACTCGTGTAGTATATAGGTCCTCAACTGAAGGCAGGTTGGTAGTAATTGTTTTTTTCTGATGAAGTGGAAATCTCTGATTCTCACAGCAGAGAGTATATAGGTCCTCGACTGAAGGCAGGTTGGTAGTAATTGTTTTTTTCTGATGAAGTGGAAATCTCTGATTCTCACAGCAGAGAAGCCCATTTTATTAACAAAGGACCATTTTCAGATCCTTCAAGGCTGGGAAATAAGAAGCTACATGGCCACTGATGTGAAAATGCAAGAAAGAGTCCTAGTATTTAAACCTGAAGACTAAATAGGTAAATGTCGGCACTCTAGAATACAGTTAGAAAGAACCTCATACCCATAGCTTCCTAGCTATCTAGCTTTCTTGTTTTTATTGGGGAATGCAATTGCTGTACTTGGCATGAAGCTTTGATGTTTACTGTGTAGCAGCTTTCACAACCTGAGTATTTCTAAATATGCTCACTTATTCAAACTGTTATGTATGTAGGTTTGAATGTCATTGGTTTAGTTTGAATTGTTCTTGTAAAATGTCAAATATGATTGGTTTGAAAAGTGCGGGAAAACCCTGCACTCTGATTGGCTGGCAACTGCGGCTGCTGGCTATAAGTAGCAGCCGTAGCCCGGCCAAGACGGGTCCATTCGAGCTGTAGTCACTAATAAACTCTTCACTGAAGCTCTTCGCGTCTGACTCTTCATGCAAACTTAACACTGGCACGAGGTGGGATTCTGAAGAGAAGACGATGTGGAAGACAAGCAGAAGAGCGAGATGGCTGCGCTGAACACCCCAGCCCCGCTCGATCCGGCGGCAGAAGACTGGGAATCGATATGCGGATCGCCCAAATGTATTTGAAGGAAACACGCCGACATCTCCAGAAGTGGAAGAGGGTGGTCTTTCACGCACTGCAGTCCGGCAGTCTTCAAGATGCGCTAAGGCATTGGCAGGAGCTGCAGACGGAAGGTAATGGAATGGCCTGATTTAGAAAAGCTTTTAAGAGCCCATTATGCCCTGACAAGTATCGTGCCTCATTAAGAGACACGAAGTTTTACCGCCGGATCAAGGGGAAAGCAAAACGTTAACGACTTCGGGCAAGTTTAAGAGACATTGGGGGTGCGCAAGTTTAACAACTTGGAGGAGGCCATGCGCGATCGATTTGTTCTAGGCCTCAAAGACAAAGTGCTTCAGAGCAAATTGTTATTAAAACCTAAGATCACGTTGAAGGAAGCCATAGAAGAGGCCTCCTCAGCAGAAGCCACTAAGTCCTCAGCAGCCATGAAGAAAATTAACAAGGCCTCAACCTCACTGAATGCAAGACTCTTGATACCATCTGCCTTGCGTTGTGAAAAAAAAAAGGTGTCACTTAGCAAGAGTCTGCAAATCATCCAGAACTCCACCACACAGAAGAAAGTTTCCTGACAAAGATTTCAAGCCCAACAACTTCAGTGAGAAAATGGGGCGCAACTCAGAAGCAAATGGGAAGAATGAAACTCATCAAACAGTCACCATTGGTCATTCTTCAACCTTAAGAAGCAGAAAAGTACATGTGAAGGTACTCATTGAAGGAAGGCCTTGCCAAATGGAAGTGGACTCAGGCTCCTATTTATCTATGGTGTCATGGGACACTATTCACAGGCTACTTCCCAACATTCAGAAGAAGCATTTCCAGAAGCAAACACTGACTCTTAAAGACTACCAAGGGAACAAGATTCCAGTAGTTGGAACAAGAGAATTCAACGTGAAGTTCAAAGGCCACACCAAACGCTTGCCCCTGACCATCGTGGACAAGGATCGCCTAAGCTTGCTGGGACTTGAGTGGTTCAATCCACTAGGCATCGAGGTGACTGGCATCAATCACGTGAGCAACTCTGAATGGGAGGAGGCCTTGAAGTCTGAGTTTCCAGAGGTCTTCAGCAAAGGATTGGGCAAGTATATGGGGACCCTTATCACTTTCAACCTAGATCCCAAGGTGTCCACAATTCGTTTAAAGCCCAGAAGGGTCCCATTTGCCTTAAAGGAAAAAATGATGCACAATTAGATAAACTAATAGCTCAAGGAGTTTTAGAGCCCACTGACCACTCCAGATGGGAGACACCCATAGTCACACCTGTCAAGACTGATGGGTCAGTAAGAATCTGTGGGGACTATAAGGGGACACTGAACCATGCGTTGTAGCAGAGCGCATACCCAGTTCCAGTGGTGCATGATCTATTACATTCACTTGGCAGGGGTACAGTTTTTGCCAAATTGGATCTGGCCCAGGCATATCAACAACTAACAGTTGATGATGCCACTGCAGAGGCCCAAACCATTGTGACTCATAGAGGTGCCTTCAAATGTAAAAGGTTACAGTTTGGAGTAAGAGTGGCACCAGGCATCTTTCAAAGCCTTATGGAAAGGATGCTCCAAGGACTGCCAGGGTAGTGCCTTACTTTGATGATGTGTTAATCTCTGCTGAAAATGACACTGTTACAAGAAAGACTCAGAGAAGTCCTTACCAGATTCAGGGAAGCGGGGTTAAAAGTCAAGGAAGAAAATGCACTCTTAAAACTGACAAGGTTGAGTTCCTGGGCTATATGATTGACAAGCATGGCATCCACCCTACCGATGCCAAGGTTCAAACAATCAAAGAAGCCCCTAGACCTAAATGCAAAACAGATTTGCAAGCCTTCCTTGGACTCATTAACTTTTATCACATGTTCCTACCTCAGAAGGCAACCATTGCAGAACCATTGCACAGATTACTTGACAAAAAGTCTGTTTGGGTCTGGAGGAGGAAGGAACAATCAGCATTTAACAGTATTAAAAGACTAATCACGTCTGATGCTGTACTGATACAGTTCTCTGAGAATTTGCCTGTTCTACTGACTTGTGATGCATCCCCCTTTGGAGTGGGGGAGGGTTTGAGCCACAGGCTTCCCAGCGGGAGAGAAGCCCCTATTGCATTTTACTCTCGCACTTTGACCAAAGCAGAGAGGAATTACAGCCAATTGGACAAGGAAGCATTGGCAATTGTTGCAGCTGTCAAGAAATTTCATGAATATTTGTATGGGAGAACATTTACCATTGTTACAGATCACAAACCTTTGTTAGGCATTGTGGCAGGAGATAAACCTACACCTACTATCCTGTCACCAAGAATGCTGAGGTGGAATGAATTTCTTGCTGCTTATTCTTACAAACTTATCCACAAGCCTGGCAAGGACATTGGACATGCTGATGCACTGAATCGTTGCCCACTTCCTTGCCACAAGGAGGACTTTGAACCTGAAACACACACCTTTTTCCTAGAAACTGTTGCCAAGCTTCCAGTGCATGCTGCTGAAATTGCCAGAGAGACTGCCAAAGACACTTTATTGGCTCCTGTTATAGGCTGGATTAAGAAAGGTTGGCCTCTTCAAGATCTACCTCACCTGGCCCAACCTTTTAAGTCCAGGCAAACTGAATTATCTGTATTAAGAAGATGTATTTTGTGTGGTAACAGGGTGGTTATTCCTGCAAAACTACAAAGAGAGGTTTTGGAAATGTTACATGAGGGTCATCCTGGTATTGTAAGGATGAAGGGATTGGCCAGGAGTTATGTATGGTGGCCAGGTATTGACAAAATGGTTGAAAACTGGGTTGCATCTTGTCCCAACTGTCAGGTAGTCAGGCCTGCCCCACCTCTCGCCCCCAAACAGGAATGGGAATGTCCTAGGGGCCCATGGTCTAGGATTCACGTTGATTTCACGTTGCTACCAGAGGGCACACCTTTCTTATTATAGTAGATGCATATTACAAATGGCTAGAGGTAATCCCTATGGCGTCCACCACAACTGATGCTGTCATCAAGCAGCTCAAAAAACTTTTTGTAACCCACGGGTTACCCGATGTTCTTGTCTCTGACAATGGCCCTCAATTTACATCCAACCTTTTTGAATCCTATTTAGCACAACAGGGTATCAGACATGCCCTGACTGGCCCTGGGCACTCTTCAGCTAATGGCCGGGCTGAACGCATGGTATGTTTTACCAAGGAAAAGCTTCAGCAATTGGGTCCTGGGGACATCACTGAGAAAGTTGAAAAACTTCTTAGTGTTCAGCACATCACTCCTAAACCATCTAATAACTTATCCCCAGCAGAGTTGTTGATGGGTAGGAAACTTAGGTCTTCCCTTGACCGCCTTCATCCCACTTACGCACCCAACGCACCACTAGATTCCACTTCCAAAGTTCGCATGTTCAGTGTGGGTGATTCTGTTTATGCTAAGAACCTTATGTGTGAACCTTAGTGGATTCCTGCTGAGATAACTCAAATCACAGGCCCTCGTTCTTACAGGATGCAAACAGAGGATGGAATTCTCTGGAGCAGGCACATTGATCAACTTAGATCCAGGTTTTCTCAGGAACATCGCACTTGTTCCTCTCTAGTTCCCTCACCTGATATCAATTCTAGGGGGGAAGGGGAGGAGCAGGAGGATAATCAGCAAGTAAGAATCCATCCCATGTGTAATGAGCCATTACGACAGAAACCATTCCAAAACCTGTCACAATGCCAAAATCCATCCTTAGAAGTGGAAGATTGTACATCACTACCTGACTTGGGTGCTGACATTGGGCTGGAGATGGGTTGAGAGGAGAGACCAGATTCTAACAATCAAACAGGGTCTTCTTTCACAGGAAGTCCCAGTAGGGAAATGTCAGCAGACACATTTCCTCTCTCACTGGGTGAGAATGTTAAAACTTCTGAACCACGAAGGTCTCAACATACACATAAGAGCCCCACCTATTTAAAAGAATACATTAGATAGGTTGGGGTTTGGTATGGACTGAACCTAGTGGGGAGGGGTGTTATGTATGTAGGTTTGAATGTCATTGGTTTAGTTTGAATTGTTCTTGTAAAATGTCAAATATGATTGGTTTGAAAAGTGTGGGAAAACCCTGCACTCTGATTGGCTGGCAACTGCAGCTGCTGGCTATAAGTAGCAGCCGTAGCCCAGCCAAGACAGGTCCATTCGAGATGTAGTCACTAATAAACTCTTCACTGAAGCTCTTCGCGTCTGACTCTTCATGCAAACTTAACACAAACCACATGGAACTTTTCAGTGCTCCATATAGAAAATGATCAAAATCTAATCACAAAGTTCATCATTTTTTCTTCTCCTTATATTTAATCCACATTTTCATTATACATCTAGGAATGTATTGGGAAGTTTTATAGTCGCTAATGTCCTCTCTTCCTGGATTAAGACGGGGTGGACTGCTCGGGGTTTGCAGGGGTTCGGGAGAGCCCCTAGCTAAGATTCTGTGCAGTTCGGAGAACCCGCAAATCTCACTCCTGGCTGGCACCGCCCACCCTGCCCCTCCCCTCCCAAGAGTCCCCATGCAGCCTGTTTTGGATGCCAGGTAAGTACATGGAGGCTCAGGGAGAGTGAAAAATGGGCCTCCTGGAAATTCAGGAAGGGTGGAAACAGGTGCGTTTCTGGCTTCCAGAGAGCCTCCAGAGCCTCCCATTTTTACCCTGCCAGAGGTTTGAGGAAAGCCTTCAGAATCCGGGGAGGGCAAAAATGCCCCCCCCCACTGTGGTGCAGGAGGCCAACTAGGCCACACCCACCATGGCCACGCCCACCCAGCAACCAGGCAGAGAAGCCCTTGCTAAAAATTTTGAAGCCCACTCCTGGATAAAGAATACCACCTAAAGATATTGCTTTCAATTTTTGGGCCAAAAAAGTCTTAAACTTGGCCTCCAAAACTAAACTATGTATTACAGGTAGACTTTGACCTACGACCATAATTGAATCCACTATTTCAGTTGTTAAGTGAATTTTGCCCCATTTTACAACCTTTCTTCAGCCCCCGTTGATAAGCGAATCACTGCACTGCAGACAGGTCATCGTTACATAAATTTAACTTCCACCATTTAATTTTGCTTGGGAAGGCTGGGAAGGTTACAATGGTGATCACAAGAGCCCAGGATAGTGCAACTGTCATAAATACATGCCAGTTGCCAAGCACCTGAATTTTGATCACATGACCCCGGAGATGCTGCAACAGTCATAAGTGTGAAAAAACAGTCATAAGCCATGTTTTTCAACTTTGAACTAAACAAGTGATTATAAGATGATGACAACCTAAATACTTATTCTCCAAAAGCGTTAGGCTAGCATACAGTGTTCTTTGCCATTCTGCATTCTCATAGCAATACAGTGACATACAATGTTGTGTTTGTTGTGACTGGTCCACGGTCAGCCAAGAAGCTTTTGACCTGGGACACTTCAACCTGTTTTTGTGCAGTCTTTGCACTTAACAAAAAGTATCTCACTGGTGCTCAAAGTATACAGAGTTGTCTGCTTTAATTTTTTCTGTGATGTCCTTGTTTTTTTTTTTTCATGCAGTAGATGGAGACTCAAAGGACACCTGCTATTTAGGCAAAAACTCTTAGCATATTCAGAACCTTTAGCTGTGGCATTTTAAGCTGACTTTACTAGTTGATTTTAAGGCATTACATTTTTCCCATTATTAATTTGCAGTGCTTAAAACTATGCTGTTTCAGCTGAATTTAAAGTTGTTCATGTTCCAGTTATATATTCTTTTTTTGGAAAATATTTAATACAAAATCAATGGCTAATAAAAGGAAATCTGAACCCAAAGGAGATTCCTACAGAAAACCAATTTTCAGGGGCAATGTGACCCATTAATGAGCTGTGCTCAGTGCCACCATTGTGCTGAGTACCTCCTAATGAAATACAGCAGGTTAATGGTTGTGGTACAGTGGACTTAAATATGAAACACAGCAGGTGCGTACCTTAATGAGGTGTTAATAGTGCGACAGGTGCATGTAAATAAGGAACACTGAGGGTAGTAATGGGTTCCTCTGAACCTAGAAGCACAGTATAAATAATTATTCAGTCATGCTCTATTTGCCTGGTGATATTTGTTCCTCAGAAAATGAATTGGAAAACAATTTTAAATTAATTGTCCTTGTAACATTCTTTTCCAAAGGTATTTCAGGACATTTCTAAATTGCGTTATCCATCAAGAATGCAAAGCCCCCTGAGTTCTATTTAATCCATTCAACTCGAATACACTTCTGCTCTCAGAGCTAAAGCATCTTCCATCCATGCCATCTTCTGAATGTATGGAGTTCAACTTCCAGCAATGGCCATGGTTGCTAAAAATCCAAACAATTTGGACTCTGTAAATCTGGACAGTACCAATAGCACTGAACTAAGCCAAGCATTAGCATGAACACTCTCCATTTGTGTGAAAAGGACCTGGGTCTGAGTAACACTAAGTTCACTGTCTAAGGAACAGATGCAAAAGATTACTTTGATGAACAGATGCAAGGTTTTCCTTTATCTGAAAAGGTCGACCTGCTTGCTATTTCATAGGAACATCATTAAGAGGAAACAGAATCAGGCTCCACTTTAAGACATTTCAGAAGGATAAATTAGATCTGTATGAATAATAATTCATTTGCTGAATTTCCTGTAACCTGATTACTTGTTAATAAAGATTTTGTGAGATTTTTTAGTTTGAAGCAACTGTAAAACAATAACAGAATAACAGAGTTGGAAGGGACCTTGGAGGTCTTCTAGTCCAACCCCTGCTCAAGTAGGAAATGTATACCATGTCAGATAAGTGGCTGCCCAATCTCTTCTTAAATACTTGTAATGCTGGAGCACCCACAACTTCAGGAGGCAAGTCGTTCCACTGATTAATTGTCATAAGTGTCAGGTAATTTCTCCTTAGTTCTAGGCTGGTTCTCTCCTTGATTAGTTTCCCACAAAGCACCAGTAATGAGGCACAACAATAATCATCCTTGGCAGGGGTGGGATTCAATTTTTTTAACAACCGGTTCTGTGGGCATGGCTTAGTTGGTGGGCATGGCTTGGTGGTAATGTGACTGGCTGGGCATGGCCAACTCAACATCACATTTTTTTTTAAATTACATTTATATGCCGCCCTTCTCCGAAGACTCAGGGCGGCTTACAATTTTTGGGATACAACCCAGTGTGCTCAGCAATAGCCTTCATTCCATTGTATATGCCTGCTTATTACTAAGCGGCATTTTTACAAGGTCAGCTAATTGCCCCCAACAATCTTGGGTCCTCAATTTACCTACCCCGAGAGGATGGAAGGCTGAGTCAACCTTGAGCCTGGTGGGATTCGAGCCTACAGTAATTGTAGACAGCTGGATCTTAAGAGCAGGCATTTAACAGCCTGAGCCACCAAAGCTCTTTTAAGCACTCATCTTCTCGCCTGGCCTCTCGTGACTGTGGGGATGCTGCAATAGTCGTAAGTGTGAAAAACGGAGCGAATTGGTTCTCTCCGACGATCAACTGCTGGGCCCACCTGCCTGCCCTGGCTATATACTGACTATTATTTCCTGGTTTTGAAGCTCAGCTGCTTCACATAGCACAGCCGATTGCCACATGTCAGCTGTTGAACACACAGGGAGAGTGCAGGATTTCAGGAGAATGTGAGTAGGAAACCATCTGCATGCACACGAAGTGCGTGTGCGCATTCAAAGCGCGCCCACCAAGCCACGCACACCAAACTGATGGTAAAAAAAGTTGAATCTCGCCACTGAATCAGACAGATATTTTTCAGTGACTTTTGTAAGATTTTCAGTTTCCTGCCCAGAAAATAAGTCCTAACGTAATCTTGACAGTATGTTCTGGGAGGAACTAGCCATTCTTGCCTGGCTTGTCATCTGCACTCAATGAAAACTGTTGTCCTTTTTAATCAACAGACCTTTATGATTACTGCTTTTGGATAGTAGCTATATTCTTTTTTTAAATACTAACTACAATTTGTGCTGCAATAAAAAACAGATATACATTAAAAGACATTCCCATGATCACCACTCCATCCATTAGTGTACTGTGTGGATTGGATCAAGAGCTTATCATGTGTGACTTTCCATATTTGTCCTATACTTGATGGTATTTAATGTTATATATTTTCATTATGAATCTGATCCTGATGTATGAAAATTCCACCAAAACTATATTCCTTTGTCCAGATGGCTTTATAAATCCCCTGCTCTTTGCAGAACATGAAGAACTGAACACAAGTTCACAATATTTTTGCTTGGACTTCTATTTTAACACAACAGTACAGTAACATTTTGAACAAAGAACATATTTTGACTAAACGAAGAATAAGTATGTAAATAATTTCTTTTTATGTAAGCAAAAATACACATCACTAACATTCACAGAAATTGTCTTTTGCTATTATAGCTCTCAAAAATGGATTGAAGAACTGGTGTGAACCAGAAGATGTTACATTCTGATCACTTTTTATTTCTGCTTATTTATTTTATCTTTTTCCACAAGATATAACTGGTATGCTTAGTTATAAAAACATGCTTAATTGCATATTGCATATATCCTCATTTGAAAAGAAAAATGTTTTTCAAGTAAAGCTTAAAATGTTTAAGAAAACATCTGGACATTTTTGTAAAAAGGATATGAAAAGAATGTAGGACTCAGATTTTCTTAAAAGACAGCATGTTAAAAATGTGTTTAATACTAGGAAAAAAACTGTGTTCATAGTGATCTTTTCATGTTTAATGTTCTGCTGCTAAATAGGACCTTGATAGTGGCGTCCGTAAATGCTAACACCTAAAGCTGAAATAAATCTGAAAATAAATTTACTTCTTTTTTTTTTTTAGATTTAACTTTTAGTTATAATATTTTTAGAAGAAGAAAAAACTTCTGAATTTGACAAATTTTATGTTAACTGAGATTTTGCAATCACAAGAGAAATGGGTGAACCCACACACTTTCTGATTGTTGAACCACAATTGTGATTGTTGCTGAAAATAGCTGGGTCTTGAAAAGAAGGAAGAAGGAGGGAGAGAATACATATCTTGTCTACATGCTTTTTGGCCTCAAAAAACAGATTTCCCAGGGGCAAGTTACCTTCTCCACCTCCCTTGGTTAATATTTCATACTATATGAAATAATGTTTAAAATACATTTATGTTATGTTATGTTTAAAATACATACAAGGAATAATGGGTGGAAACTGAACAAGGAGAGATTTAACCTGGAAATAAGGAGAAACTTTCTGACAGTGAGAACGATCAACCAATGGAACACTTTGCCCTCAGAAGTTGTGGGAGCGCCATCACTTGAGACTTTCAAGAAGAGATTGGACTGCCATTTGTCAGAAATGGTGTAGGGTCTCCCGCTTGGGTAGGGGGTTGGACTAGATGACCTACAAGATCCCTTCCAACACTGATTATCTATCTGTCTGTCTATATTGGTGCCATATAGGACTACTACCAGATTAGGTGAGTATTGGAAAGACACTCCAGGAAATCCATGAACTGTAAATTAAAGTAGGACGTTAAATTTTTTTACAAAATTATCCTTTGATGGTATCACTAAGAAAAAAAAAATCAACATATCTCCAGAAGTTGATCTTCACTTGAAAAAGAGTTTACTGAGGAATAAGAGGTCATTAAAATGACAATAATAACAACAACAGTAACAACTTCTAAGTAATATGCACCTTGCGAGGGGCTGCCGCATTTCCTTTCCTTTTTCCTGAAGTGCTCAAATCTATTCTGAAAGATTGATGGATTTTCTGCAAGAAGAATTGAGGGCAGCCATATGGCAGGTCATAAGAGGATGCGGATATTGTGAGTTTTTGTGCAAGCAGCAAATATCTCAGTCACACAGAGTCAGAAGCAAAGAACTTGAGAGTGGAATTATCTGTCACAGCATCAATTGCACAGGTGTCGAACTTTTCTCCCACCCAGAGGTGAAAAGCTTTTAGCCAGCGATGCTGCAATCATAAGAGACAGATAACTGCAACTTTATCCCACACCCGATTTACATCTTGTAGGTCAGGGGTTCCCAATCCCTGGTCCGCAAACTGGTATCAGTCCATGGCCCATTGGGAACCAGTTTACACAAGCAGTGGGGAACTCCATTTGTGTAAGTGACAGGCATGCACAGAAACCCCTCCCTGCCACTGCTGCTTTTGGTCCGTGGAGCCAGAAGGGATGGGACTACTGTTGTCTATTGCTGGATTTTTTCATTAATACTATTGTAGCATTTGCAATAAGCTTAGCTTATCAAAAGCCATATCCTTGAATTCCTGCCCAGAAAGTTTTTGGTTCTAAGAGTAGCCAGGGAGAAGCCTAATAAACAGGATAGAATGAAAACTGAAATATAGCCTGTCTCTCCCCCTCCACTCTCTCTCTCACACACACACAAACACACACAACACACATCTATCTATCTATCCATCATCTGTCTAATATTTTGTATTTCTAAACTGCCCATCTCGCTCAGAAGAGGGACTCTGGGTGGTATGCAATAAAATATAACCAATAAACAAAAACATAAAATTATCATTAAAAATAAAAATTAAATTAGAGTTAAAATGTAAAATTATAGAATAATGACAATTAAACATCAAAAAGGGGGGAATCCTATGTTGATATTTAAGTAACAAAATTTCATAGTCACAATTATAGGATAAGCAAGACCAGACTTTTTAGGATAAGCAAGACCAGACTTCTCAGCAGTACTGATTCATAATGTTTACCTAAATTGGACACTAATTGAATTTGAGACTGGTGTGTGCACAGAGTGTGGTAAAAAAAGTCAAGGTGAGATTGAAGTTCTATGTGTTTGCACCACACTTAAAATATATGAACTGAACAAAGCTGAGCTGGCTTATTTTATCTTTTTGATCACATGTACTTCCCTGCTTGAGATAATGGGTGATACTGAAAATGAACAAATGAACTCTACAAGCATAGCATTGTGCTGCACAAACAATAGCACAGTGTCCAATAATATTTCCCTTTAATTTGCCTTCTTACACCCCATTGGTATTGTAGATTTTTTAAAAGTTTTATTTGTTTTATTCATATAATATATAAAAGTTCCATTTCAGTCAAACAGTATGTTTTCTGGGCAGAATTATTTTTAGGCAATCATAATCAAGGTGTTTACAATAACATACACCACAATAACATGAATACTGTAGTAACAATAATATTTTATTTGTCCATTTTAACATTGGTACTGTAGAATTATCATGCCACATTTTAAAAAACAAACTTTAATATGCTCAGAGAAAGAAAACTAGGAAGACAAGTTGTACAGAAACCCAAATCCTTTGAAGAATAATTGAGAAAGCTGGGATATTATTCTGTGGTGTCAAAAAGGAATAATGCAGAGTATAGGGTCATATTGTTTCATGTCAGAGAGCAAGATTAAAACTAACAGATGAAAATTTCAGGCAGCATGTTTGACCTAATAAAAGACAACAAAAACACCCTTAACATGAGTGGTTTCATATTTTTTCATGAAAATGTGAGAAGATGAGCATTTGGCTACCTGCCAGGGAGCTGGAAAACTCTCTGAGTACTCTTTGGAAACCAACTGGATCTATTGGGCATCTGGAAAGGGCTATCCAAGTCAGGGGTGGGATTCAAATTTTTTTACTACCGGTTCTGTGGGCATGGCTTGGTGGGCATGGCAGGGGAAGGATACAATAAAATCTCCAGTCAGAGGTGGTATTTGCCAGTTCTCCAAACTACTCAAAATTTTCACTACCGGTTTTCCAGAACTGGTCAGAACCTGCTGAATACCACCTCTGATCCAAGTGGATCCCACCATCCTACAGAGATCATCCATTAAAATGAAAAGACAGAGCAGCTATATTATTTTTTGCCTTTTTGCTATATTATTTAGAAACAACCTACCAGGAAAACATCCTCTGTTCAGTGCTATCAAGATACTGAATAACATTCTGTGTAAATATGATAATTTTACGTCCTTTCCTAGTGTCTGAAGCTAAACAAGGATGTGTTACACTAAGCACATGGTGAATTTGTGATTAATATAATTAGAAGAAACTATTCTCAGCAGGAGTGGAGTATTTACAAGGAGATTCAATTAGGAGGTCATTCTGGTAAATACAATAGATGGGGAAAGCAATTAAAATTTTCCATATAAAACAATTGCTCAGAAATTCCCACTCCTTAACATTTTCTTGTTCCCTATTATACAACTACATCTTAAACTTAAAAGCTTTATATTCTGATTTAGATAGGTCAAAATTAGTATAAAACACATGCAAAAACACACTGAAGCTATTTAAAATATTGATAAAAACAAAAGGAAATTATGTGTTGATACGTTTCATAAAAAAGATCTTTCTCATTTTCTGAAAAGTTGTTCAATGAAACAGCTTCAGGTAACAAAAGCCCCCAGGCTTATTGTCCTGGGGGACTTCAACTTGCCCTCCCTGTCTGGTTTGGCTCGGGAGTTCTTGGCATCCATGACAGCCATGGACCTGACCCAGGTGATTCAGGGGCCCACCCATGAGGGGGGGAACATGCTTGACCTGATTTTCATCTCCGGGCAGTGGTGTAGTGATCTGGGGGGTGGATCTCCAGTTATTCTACCCCTATCATGGACAGATCATTATCTCCTGAGGCTGGTCTTCAAATCGGCTGCTCCTCGCTGCTGGGATGAGGAGCCAATATGATGGTTCCGCCCCAGGTGCCTTATGGACCCGGAGAGGTTCCAGATGGCTCTGGGGTTCTTGCCCACCTCCCTTGACCACAGCCCGGCTGAGACCTTGGTGGCCGCCTGGCAACAGGCGGCCTTAGCAGCTCGACCAGGTTGTCCCCTTGCGGCCTCTCCTCGCTGTAGACCCCGTTTGGCTCCTTGGTTTTCAGAGGAGCTTCGGGGGATGAAACGGTGGAAGAGATGCCTGGAGAGCAGGTGGAGGACGAGTCGTTCTGAGTTTGACCATCTCCAGCTAAGAGCCTATATTAGGACTTAGCTGGAAGCGATTAGAGCAGCGAGATGTGCTTACTTCTCCACTCTGCTCGCGTCTGCAGATGATCACCCTGTGGCCCTGTTTAGGGTCACTCTCTCCCTCCTGCAATTGGGGGAGAGGGGGACCAGGGCAGAGCAGAGGAATTTAGTTCACATCTGGCAGATAAGGTCGCTCAGATTCGGGCCGGTGTGGACTCCGACTGGCAGGGGTTGGATGATGGAGTGGCGATGAGTCTTGGAGATCCTATCTTGGTTGAGTTTTACCCTGTCTCCCTGGATGAAGTGGACAGGATCATGTGGAGGCTGTCTTCCACCACGTGTTTATTGGACCCGTGTCCTTCCTGGTTGTTTTTTGCCTCCAGGGAGGTTACACGTGGTTAGCTCCAGGCAGTTGTCAATGCCTCTTTGAGTGAGGGTTTTTTTCCCGCCGCCTTGAAAGAGGCAGTGGTGAGACCCCTTCTCAAGAAGCCTGTCTTGGACCCAACTGTTTTGAATAACTACCATCCAGTCTCCAACCTTCACTTTTTAGCGAAGGTTGTTGAGAGCGTGGTGGTTCAGCAGCTTCCACTGTTCCTAGAGGAAACTAATTACCTTGACCTGTACCAATCGGGTTTCAGGCCCGGACACAGCACCGAGACAGCATTGGTCGCACTGGTGGATGATATTTGGAGGGCTTGGGACAGGGGTTTTTCTTCTGTCCTGGTCCTTTTAGATCTCTCAGCGGCTTTCGATACCATCGACCATGGTATACTTCTGCGGCGGCTCTGGGGGTTGGGAGTGGGGGGCACCGTCTTACGGTGGTTCTCCTCCTACCTTTCGGACCGCTCGCAGTCGGTGTTGGCAGAGATCTTCCCCGAGGCCCCTTACTTGTGGGGTGCCTCAGGGGTCGGTTCTCTCACCTCTACTGTTTAATATCTACATGAAACCACTGGGCGAGATCATCCGTGGTTTTGGGGTGAGGTATCATCAATATGCTGATGATACCCAGTTGTATATCTCCACCCCAGACCAGATCAGTGATGCTCTCTCGGTGATGTCCCGGTGCCTGGAGGCGGTGCAGGCCTGGATGGGGAGTAACAGACTCAGGCTCAACCCGGCCAAGACTGAATGGCTGTTCTTACCGACATCTCAGTGTTCAGTGGATGTGCCATCTTTGGTCATGGGGGGGGAGGTGTTACCCCCCGTGGATAGGGTGAGGAATCTGGGCGTCCTCCTGGATGCACAGCTCAGTCTGGAGGAGCAAGTGGGAGCTGTGGCCAGGGGGGCTTTTGCCCAGGTTCGGCTGGTTCGCCAGCTCCGCCCTTACCTGAACCGAGATGCCCTTCGAACGGTCACTCATGTGCCCATCACTTCCAGAATTGACTACTGCAATGCTCTCTACATGGGGCTACCCTTGCGGATTACTCGGAGGTTGCAGCTGGTGCAGAATGCAGCTGCGCGGGCTGTGATGGGGGTATCCCGATACTCCTATGTTATACCCCTCCTGCGCGACTTGCATTGGTTGCCGGTTGCCTTCCGGGTTTCCTTCAAGGTGTTAGTAACAACTTATAAAGCCCTAAATGGCTTGGGTCCAGGATATTTGCGGGAACGCCTCCTGCCTGCATCACATCCCGATCGCCCCATGCGCTCTCACAGGAGGGGCCTCCTGGGAATACCGTCGGTCAGGCATTGTCGGCTGGCGGTTCCCAGGGCTAGGGCCTTTTCTGTGGGAGCGCCCGCCCTATGGAATCAGCTTCCTGTGGATCTTTGTTTGGCCCCTGATCTCCGCTCCTTTCGCTGAGACCTGAAGACCTGGCTGTTTCAGCAAGCCGGCCTGGATTGACCATGGGGGGCGGGTGGTTTTATACCATTGTTTATAATTGTAATTTTAATTGTTTTTAACGTAGTTTTTGTAACTTAGACTTGTCTTTATTTAATATTTTTTAATTGTATATATGGGTCTTTTTATATGTTCGCCGCCCTGAGTCCCTCGGGAGAAGGGCGGCATACAAGTCTAATAAAATAAATAAATAAATAAATAAATAACAACTCTAGAACCTGAGCATAGCCACAAAAGTCCAAAAGGAGGCTCTCATGGCACCACTTATTCTGAAACGCATTTTTATAATAAAATCTTAAACAATGCTCTGTCCTAATATTAAGGTGTTCCAGAGCTCATCATTAAATAAACAATCAAAAGCTTAGTTGTCTCCTGAGTAGAATCACTAACTGCATTGATCATCATCATCAACAACATCATTTTAGCCATTGCAGGATGAAGGCCTCTTCCACATGTTTCCAACCTGTATGGTTCTGAGCTTTCTTTTGCCAATTGGGCCCATTTCTCATCCAAGAAGCTTCTTTAGTTTTGAATGATGGTGATGGTGGAGAATGGAAGAACTTGTTTTTCTTGTGTAAAAGTTCAATACAGCAATCTAATAGAACTGGCAAATCCCAAAACACTCTTCTTTCTCTGTGAATCTCTGTGAATCTGTGTACATTTCCATCAGTCATAACGCATTAAAGTTCTGAACACTGTTTCCTTCATATGAAGCTATGAATGGAAATAGAGAAGATTTATAACAGTTTTTCGAACATGCCTAAAGGAAATCATTATCATACCCCTTCAATTTACTAATATGAATCTGACCAAGTGCCTGTTGAAAGACTAAGAGTTGGCTCCAAATTTTTCACTCATTTGCAACTATTCATTATGGTTAGGCCTGTAGTCAGTGAATAAAGACAAAAAAAAAATGCCCCCCCAAATCACCTGAATGTCTGCAATTCCACATACTTCTTTTTCTTTTAACTTAAGGTTTCAGAAAAAAAATTGGAGGAAAGCTATTGTAGTCATTAGGTAAATAACTTTCAGCAACTCAATTTGCCATAAGTGTTTTTACTTCAATTGTCCATGGCACATCTACATCACACAGATGGTAATGGGCAAACTCTCTGGCTCAATTTGTTTCTGAGCTCAACAGACAAAATTGTTTTTCCAAACCTTGAAAAATAACTTGGAAAATATGTCAAAGACTGGCAATCTATTCCTTTACAAGTCTATTTAGAAGTCACTCCCCCCAAATCCAAACACCTTACATCTTACCATTGCAACAAAAACTAAACCTGTTAGACAGATCTCCTTGGATGATCTAGTATGTTTGCTTATAGAAAAGCAAAAAAGAGACCTTCAACTTGGCTGTTTCAGTTAGGGGTTTGCAAGCTAGTTTATTCCTTTTTTTAGTCTACAACTCCTACAATTCTTTGTCACTGGGCAGGGTGGCTTGGGCTAATGGGGACTGATCTAAAATGTCCCATTTGTAGTGCAAGTATTGTTCATTAAACATCTTGATGTAATGTGCTCCAGATAGGAATAGTTTGCTACAATACTCTTTTGAATGCTTTATACACTTATTGTAGCCTCTCTAGCTCATTAGATCAGCTGCCTTCTATGATCCTCATGGATGCATGAGTGTACAGACAGAACCCTTCTTCTGGGACTGCCAACAGACAACTGTATGCTGAAGTTCTCTTGAAGAAGCTGTGAATGACATAGTTGCTTTAACAACTCAAAGAGCAGAGCTTTGTTAACCAACTGTGAATGACATAGTTGCTTGAACAATCCAAAGAATAGAGCTTTGCTAACCAGTTATACATCTCTTTCAAAGGTGAGATACAGTGCTGTAATGGTTGATCATCTCCGTGTTTAATTTTAGCCACTGTGAACAGTGCTTATAGATACTATGTCATATATTTCTGTTCCTAACATTTTCCTTTTGCATTCTTTTGATAATGAATTGCAGTTAATAATAATTATATCATATTTAGAAAACTTTATATAAATCTATACCACACATGTATTACATCTATTCATTACTATAATAAAAAAGTGATATTATCTAAAGCTCAGAGTGTCTATACATGCTGAGCTTTGTAGCTCTTTGACAAAAACTGACAAGTATCCTTTTGATTAATTTGTATTCCTTCCATTCCTATATAGATGCCTTAGTTATATCTTCCCGTTTTGTGGATTTTAAAAAAATGAGAGCTTTTGGGAGGTTATTTTTTAATAGGAAGACTTCATTGCCCATTTGGCAAGACTTAACTGCCCTTTTTAATTGTTAGGGGGGGAGTTTTGTCAATGAAAAGGAAATAAATACAATGCAACATTTTAGAGTATATTTTATATTGGATTTCTTTAGATGAGAAGCCCCCTGCAGAATGCTGAGCATACATTCCTGGAGAGAGAATTCTCTTGCTGGACTGCTGGAAGACTTCATTAACTAAAATCACAGCCGTGTCCCTTTAATATTTTCTGACTTACCTTTGATTTCAGTACTTGTGGACATCTAAGAAGGAAGTGAAATTACATATGCACTCTTCTTCAGGGCCCATTGTTTAATACTCTTAAAAATGCAAGAGCTCCCATTTTGATCCTTTCCTGCTTTTCATTTTTTTCCCCTGCATGCCCCCCTGCTAATCTGTGACAGGATATTTTCTGTAACATAAATAAATAGGAAATGACACAACATCAAATCCAACTGCTGCTAGTTAGGAGTGAGGAATTGTAAAGCACACAAAAATGGGGGTGGGGAAATGGGCCTATGTAAATCATCTGTTTAAATTAATGACAAACAAAACTGAGTTCCCTTTGTGGTTGATTTTCATCTTAGCTGCACCCTGCAATAAAATAGTTATCAAAGAAAGCTACCAATTAGTTGTTAATTCAAAACATCTTTGGAAATAAGGCTTCAAATCTCAACTGATATCTTTCCAACAACCTCCTAATTGCAGCAAGTTGGTGGTAAAAAACGTTGCATGAAATAAAAAGATGTATTTCATTTGCTGGAGAATAGATACTACCCTTCACTTAATTATTTCCAGAATTTTCTCATTATGCTCTGAGCTTTCTCAAAAGATTTGTTATGTATATGTCTATACTAAGATAGAAAAGAAAGATAAGTGATTAGTCCTGAAATCATACACTTAATTTTCTCAGAAAATATTTGTGACCCTAGATTGAGTGGGGAGAAATTGTAAAATTTATGCCATTGTTACTCGTTTCCCTACTATTTTTGTAGGGATGCAAGCAATGCATTCTGGCTCCTTTTTACTAGGGTTCATTCCATCTCTGGTTTAATTAGAAGAAATCCTTCAATAAATTATGAAATTAGATATGCAGTATGCTACAGTTTTCAGTTCTTTCAGTTAACCTATGTTTCTTCATATATTATGAGTATGTACATAATAATGCACACACAAACACATACCCACATTGATGGAACTAGGAAGTATATTTCCCTTCTTTTTAGTCTTTCTGAAAAAGGGATGTACCAAACATTTGGTGTATGAATCATTCCACTGATGGCACAACCAGATTAGGATGGTTTCTGAAGAGGACAAAACATTCTTGATGGCTGGTTCTGCTTGGACCCCAAAATGGAGTTGACTTCTTCCAGATAGAACCCAGAATGTGATTGTTCCTAACAGGGAAAAAGTTTCAAATGCTGTTTTTCAGCTGTTATGAAGAGAAAGGGATGATCAAGATGGAAGTTTGGGGCAAAGTGGAGCAAAACAAACATAATTCAAAGAAGCTCTCTCTTCTATTTCTCATTTGAGAAGACCAATAGCAACAGGCAATCCTTCAACAGCTAAAAGCTGTTAGTTACTAGAATACAGTTTAAAAACCACCTCACTATTATACCCTCAGTCTTCATATACATTAAGTTTTTGTAGGCAAGTTTGACAGATTAAGTCTGACTTCATTCATATATTATACTTTTATTTCATTACTTGACGATGCATTCTATTTATGTACCAAAAAAACCAAACCTTTGGCACTTTTTATCAGATGACAGGAGTTCTACTTCCATCTTCCCATATGTAATTAATGTCACTGCGTTTTTTTGGTTTGTCTGTTCAAGCTCCTAAACTCATATTCTAGCAAGCAGGTGTCTGCTAGCCAGCACTGTGTTATCTTGTCTCCATAGTAATAAGATAAGAAAGTTTTGTAATGTTTTGATTCACTGCACATGTGTAAGAAGTTTTGACTTCACTTCCTGTCACTTCCGTTGTACTTTTCCTTTGTTTTTTTTCCCTATATGCCTTGGTGGAGATTAGGTTGCAAACATGTAGTTCTGTTAGGTTTTCTTATTTTATAAATAAAAATGTTTTTTAGATTACTTTTCGGGTCTCATTTTTATCATCATTGACAGCAGAGAAGAACACGGTTTATCACCTCTAATTAGCAGGGATGTTTTGGAAGCTTTTTTACTCCCTGGCAGAAGGTTTTTCCAAGCCTTTGAAAATGGTAGCAGAGAAAGGCTTGACATTGGTAGAGAGGATGGTTTTTTCAAAGCTTCAAAGCTTCAAGCTTAATTATGTTTTTCTTTGCTCGTTGTGATGATAGGGCTTATTTTTAGTTAGTTCCTCAGGTCTGAGGACCTGGTGAATAACTGCAAGATAATGCCTCGAAAGAAAGCAAGGATGAAACCAAGGAGGACTCCGTCTGAGGATGATTTATGGCAGTCACTCCCACATGCTTCTGCCGTGGAAGAGCAGCAAGAGATAAGGTCAGTAACTTCTTCCTATATCTATGATGCATGCTATGCTACTTCCTAAGAGAAAGCTCAGTCTGAAAAGGCATATACCCAAGATTATGAATTACTTCGAACAAAGCCTAAAGTTTTACAGTCAGCTGAGCATTTTTCACCCAAAGAGAAAGGTGAAATTCTTTATTCTCCAATGTCTCCAGAGAAGACTATGAGGCAGAATCTTATGCATGGTTTTTTGAGAGAAATTGAAGGTTATGAACAAAATATAAAGCAAGCCAAGGCTTTTGCATTATCCCTTCAGCCAGATATGGGTGTGGTTCAAGTTCCTGAGCCCCCCATCTTGCCTTCTTCTTGGAAGCCAAGGGTCCACCCACATGTTGGTCACATGGGTGTGGTGTCAGACCAATCAGAGCAGAGAGCTGTGCCTACATCACGTGGAGTGTCTTATGATCCTGACTCAGCGAGAGCTCCTTTGTTTTCTAATGTTGTAGTGCCATCAGCTGATGAAATGCATGCAATAAATGAACATAAAGAAACTCTACACAAATTGTTTGATGAGATGTTAATGAGGCAATCTTTTCTGCAAGATAATATATCTTCAGTTATGCAAATGCCTCCTGAGGCTATCCAAATTGCATCAACTCGGCTTCCTGATATAGCTGCTAGTAAAATGCCTCAAATGCAAATGCCAGCACCTCCTGCAGGCCAAATTGGTGGTGCTCAAATACCAATAGCCGCTCAACAGCAACAAGTCCACATGCAGCCACAGGTTAGACCAGCAATGGCACAGCCACAAATGCATTTAGCAGGTCAACCAGTGCCAGCACCAGTGCCAGCTCAAGTGCCCCTGGTGGCCAAGCAGGCATTGTTCAACCAGCGCAAATTATAAATGTTCCCCTGCAAATTTCTATCACCCCACTGACTGGTGATTCAAAATTAAAGCGCTCAGGACGAAATTACAAGGCATGGGTCAGTGAGGTTGGCATTTTACTTCATAGAGAAGGTACCCACTGTATGGTGTTTAATCCTCCACCACAGCCTTGGCCTCCTGACATAAGAGACTTGGATACTAGAGCATGCACAGCATTATTGATGTCAATGGACACTGAATTGCAGATTATTTTTTCACCTGATGCAACTGCCCAACAAATTTGGGTTCAATTAGAAGCATGTTACAGGCCTGTTTCAATTGAATCTACATGTTTACTCTTAACTGAATTTCATAGTTCGAGATTAAGGCCAGGTGAAACTATTGGAGAGCATTTAACAAAAACGAAAGGAAAGAGAAAAGAGCTTGCTGAACAAGGTTATGCTGTAGATGATTTTCAAATGATCAGCATTATTATTAACTCTTTGAATTATGAATGGAAAGATGCCATTTCAAAGATTAATCAAGTGCCTATTGCTTAACGCACAATTGATCATGTATGCAGTATTTTAACTGAAGAAGAAGCACTCATGCAAGCCACGCCACATTTGAGAGGACCACCTGCATCAAGAGCTCCAGCAAGGCGTCCCTTCCAAGGAAGAGGCTTCATTCCAAGGATGCCAAGATGTTATATCTGTGATCGTGTGGGGGATTGTCCCCAACGATCTCTCAATACCAACCAGCCCAGAGAACAGAGGAGGCCAGGAGACAAGTGTCATTCCCAATGATCTACCTGAAGAGTATGACAGATCATCTATGCAGCAGTGCATTACCTACAGAAGATGTGTTAGATTGAGCCTGAACCTGACATCGTGAATACACAACATTATCCTGTTCAGGTCAGAAAAGAACAGAAGAGCTGTGCATTCACTGATGTTTATACATACCAACAGCAGAGTCATTTGTTCTAATGTTGTAGTGGGTTGCACCAATTGAACATAAAGCAAATTGTTTGTGAGAAAGAGGCAATCTTTTCTGAGAAATATAAGTTATACCAAAGCCAAAGCTAATCCAAATTGCACAACTGGCTTCCTGATATAGTATAAAATTGCCTCAAAGGAATGCCAGCACAGGCCAAAGGTGTGCTCAAATACCAATAGCAGCTCAACAGCAACAAGTCCACATGCAGCCACAGGTTAGACCAGCAATGGCACAGCCACAAATGCATTTAGCAGGTCAACCAGTGCCAGCACCAGTGCCAGCTCAAGTGCCCCCTGGTGGCCAAGCAGGCATTGTTCAACCAGCGCAAATTATAAATGTTCCTCTGCAAATTTCTATCACCCCACTGACTGGTGATTCAAAATTAAAGCGCTCAGGACGAAATTACAAGGCATGGGTCAGTGAGGTTGGCATTTTACTTCATAGAGAAGGTACCCACTGTATGGTGTTTAATCCTCCACACAGCCTTGGCCTCCTGACATAAGAGACTTGGATACTAGAGCATGCACACATTATTGATGTCAATGGACACTGAATTGCAGATTATTTTTTCACCTGATGCAACTGCCCAACAAATTTGGGCTCAATTAGAAGCATGTTACAGGCCTGTTTCAATTGAATCTACATGTTTACTCTTAACTGAATTTCATGGTTTGAGATTAAGGCCAAGTGAAACTATTGGAGAGCATTTAACAAAATGAAAGGAAAGAGAAAAGAGCTTGCTGAACAAGGTTATGCTGTAGATGATTTTCAAATGATCAGCATTATTAACTCTTTGAATTATGAATGGAAAGATGCCATTTCAAAGATTAATCAAGTGCCTATTGCTCAGCACACAGTTGATCATGTATGCAGAATTTTAACTGAAGAAGAAGCACTCATGCAAGCCACGCCACATTTGAGAGGACCACCTGCATCAAGAGCTCCAGCAAGGCGTCCCTTCCGAGGAAGAGGCTTCATTCCAAGGATGCCAAGATGTTATATCTGTGATCGTGTGGGACATGCCACCCGGGATTGTCCCCAACGATCTCAAGCACCCGCCACATACCAGCCCAGAGGAACAGATTCCAGGGGCAGAGGCAGAGGTGGAGGACAAGGTCGTCGTGGTCCCAGGCATGATCTACAAGCTTCACAGATCATATTGGCGTTGACCAATAATCCACAACCTGATCCAGAGTATGACAGACGACTTCTCTGGACTTTAGACAGTGGAGCAGCAGTGCATGTTACCTACAGAAAAGATCTGTTCACAGAGATGCATGAGCCTGAACCTGACATGCGTGAACTGTACACTTTTTCAAATTATCCTGTTCAGGTCAGAGGAAAAGGAACTGTTTATATTGAAGAGCTCGATGCATTGATTTCTGATGTTTATTACATACCAACAGCAACCTGCAGTTTGCTTAGCCAAAGTCATTTGTCGAGGGTGTCCAAGTACCAGGTTCACCATTTTGAAAAAGCAAGTTATGTGGTGAAAGAGGGTAATATTGTTGCTGAAACCATATTAATTGGTGGTGTTTATTACCTAAAGCCAAAGTCTAACTCGCAAGCACAGGCAAGTATAAATTTCCAAAGGAGAGCACAGGCCCAGAGAGAGATGTCTCAGAGAGAGATCCTGTAGCTACTCCAAAGGCTCCTAAAGCCAATAAAAAGAAACAGTTTGCTCAAAGCAAGCCTGAGGTTCCTAATAAAAATGTTGAAAATTCACTAACAGGTAAACCTTTGCATTCCAGGTGTATCCATAAGTGGCATAGACGTTGGGGCATGCCAGTTTTGTGTTCTCAGAAAGATGCCGAATTGTGAAAGGTTTGGATCTGGGGTGTAAGGTGTTTTGGATTGTGCTGTCTGCAAGAAAGCCAAATCCAAAGCAGCAGCTGTTCCAAAACATGCTACACGCCTGTCAACACACATTTTTGATTTGGTACACACTGACATAGTAGGTCCATTTGCACCAACACTTGGTGGCAAAAATATTTCTTAACAATTGTTGATAATTATTCTAGATATGGATTTGTATTTCCTATGAAGGAAAATCAGAGACCTTTCAGATCTTTAAAGACTTTGCAACTTATGTCAATACCCAACACAATGTTCATTGCTAGAATTCAAAGTGATCGGTGCTGAATTCATGTCTCAGCTTTTCAGGACTGGATGCGAAGAATGGAATTCTGCACCAGACCTCAGCCCCTTATTCCTGCTGAAAATGGAGTGGCAGAATGAAGGAATGGGTTCTACAAACCATGATGCGATGTCTCCTAGAAGATGCTAATCTCAGTCTCCCATACTGGGGTGAAGCTATTAAATATGCAAATTACATTGTTAACCGCATCTGGAGTAGTGTAATAAATCAGACTCCTCTTCAAGTTATATGGATATAAACCCGATGTTAAAAACATCCATATTTTTGGTGCATACGCTATGGTGAACATTCCTTAGCTCAAAGAAAGAAAGGAGGTCCAGCAGCAAGAAGAATGAGATTCATGGGTATTGATGACAATTCAAAATGGAGCAAATTGTTGACTCCAGACATGTAATTGTGATTTCTCAGTCCTTCAATTTTGAGGAAGATGCTGACTGGTCCAGGATTCACTCCAATGATCCTGGAGTTTATTTTCCTAGAGATGATGCCATTGATGTCATGCAGCCTGATGATCAAGATTCACAGGTGGATGTTCCATCAACTAGTTCTTCTCAACCAGATGCTCCGTCTTCACGTGCCATCGATGCTGAGGCTAGTGACTTTGAAGAAGACGAGGACAACATGGAAGAAGAATGGACAGTTGTTCCGGGACATTCCGAGAGGACCACGAAGGGGATTCCTCTGAAACGATATTCATGGCAATTAACAAAAGCACCTTCACCATTGGTTTGTGCTGTTACACTGCCTCCTGACAAGTTCATACAAATTAAGCATCTTCCTGATTCAGAGAAATGGTATGAGGCAATGCAGGCTGAAATGGACAGTCTAAAGAAACTCAAGGTGTTTATGCCTGCAAGTCCTCCAGCAAACAAGAAAGTTATTGGCACCAGATGGGTCTACAGAATTAAGAAGAAGTCAAATGGTGAGTCATTATACAAGGCTAGACTTGTAGCTCAGGGTTTCGCGCAACGTTATCCTGAGGACTACACAAATACTTACTCACTGACAGTTCAGACTGAGAGTGTGAAAATTGCTTTAGCCACTGCAACTATTCTTGGTTTAGAAGTTTTCCAGTTTGATGTTGAAACAGCTTATCTAAATGCTGACTTGGATGAAGAAATATACGTCAGAGGTCCTCCAGGGTTCCGAAGAAGAAGAAGGGGATACCTGGATTCTCAACAAAAGTCTTTATGGCCTGAAACAGTCTGGTTTAATGTGGTATTTATGTCTTACTGATAAACTAAATTCAATGGGCTTTGTTAAGTCCGAAACTGATGAATGTGTTCACAAAAAGATCTAAGAATGGATATGAGATAATTTTGTTTATGTTGATGATATTGTTTATATTGGTCCAAATAAGCAAATGAGTGAGATTTTTGCTAAATCTTTGCAGAAATATTTTACATTGAAATCTTTAGGTCACATTAACACTTATTTGGGTGTTCAGATTAACAAAACTCAGAAGGGTTTAGTCTTTCACAAGAAGATAAGATTGAACAATTGTTGCATCATTGCAATATGAAGGATGCTAAAACGCTAGCATACCTATGCAAACAGATTTTCATAATCTGGCACATGAACCAAGTCCTGATTTTGAAGATCAAACACTTTATCATTCAGTCATTGGGTCATTGTTATACATTAGTAGTTGGACCAGACCCACATTGCACTTAGTGTTAATCTTTTGTACCACATGTAGGTAAGGCAAAACAGTTTCATTGGTTATGCATTAAGAAGTTATTGAGATATTTAAAGCACACTAAAAATATGAAGTTGTTGTTAGAACCAACACATACTGATTATGCAGAGTTATGTTATTATGCAGATTCTGATTGGGCAAGTGATAAGAAGTCAATAAAAAGTACTTCAGGTTATATGATGTTCTTAAATGGGTGTCCTGTTTACTGGCAAGTGCGCGTAAACAGAATTTCATTTCTTGCTCATCTACTGAAGCTGAATATGCTTGTGTTTCAGATGCTTGCAATTCTAACATGGTTTGATGCTTTAGTCACAGATATCTGGACACTCCGATCCAGCCAATCACCTTGATGGAAGACAACGAATCTGTGGTTTATATTTCAAACACGCTTCACAGGTTCTAGGTCCAGACATTGACATTCGTTATAAGAACATAAAGCAATTAGTTAAACAAGGTTTTGTTAAATTACAGTATGTGTCCACACATGATCAGATTGCTGACATGCTCAACAAACCACTTCCAGCAGCGCAGCACAAATATCTGTGAGAAGATGTGCCTTATCTGATTTTCGCTTAACAGACAAAAGAAGGGGATGTCACTGCGTTTTTTTTGGTTTGTCTGTTCAAGCTCCTAAGCTCATATTCTAGCAAGCAGGTGTCTGCTAGCCAGCACTGTGTTATCTTGTCTCCATAGTAATAAGATAAGAAAGTTTGTGATGTTTTGATTCACTGCGCATGTAAAAGTTTTACTTCACTTCCTGTCACTTCCATTGTACTTTTCCTTTGTTTTTTCTATATGCCTTGGTGGAGATTAGGTTGCAAACATGTAGTTCTGTTAGGTTTTCTTATTTTATAAATAAAAATGTTTTTTAGATTACTTTTCGGGTCTCATTTTTATCATCATTGACAGCAGAGAAGAACACGGTTTATCACCTCTAATTAGCAGGGATGTTTTGGAAGCTTTTTTACTCCCTGGCAGAAGGTTTTTCCAAGCCTTTGAAAATGGTAACAGAGAAAGGCTTGACAATTAAGACCTGAGGGTACACCCACATGCAATTGTTTGTTCTTTGCAGTAAAATAAGGAAAAATGAGCATGTTTTTAGAGATTCTTGACAGGAGTGAAACTGTAGAATATGTTTGCACTTAGAAGAAGCATCATGGATTCATTTGTGCCGTTGCAAAAAAAAGTAGTTGCTTGTTATCAGTCTTAATTCCCTGGGCTATACCAGTACAGATGGATCTCACCTAGGTTAATGGGGGTTGCTCTTTAATCCTTCACCAATATATAAAAAAAATTTAAAGTAGAAAAGGTTTTTTTAAAATAAATATTCTCTATCACACACCTCATTCTGCAGGCAACCAGATGTATGTTTTCACTGTAATACAGGAAGCATTGATACAGTGGACACAGTGAATCTACTCAGAACGTAAGTTCTAGAATCTTCATTTACCATTTCCTATTTCTGTCTCATCTGTAACTTCATAATTCTTCCCCTCCCTTTCATAGTTGGATGCAGAGAATCCCATTATAGTAATTAAAGCTGCTTGAGGAAATTAACAGTTTATACTGCATTTTCATACTGAAGATATGCCATTCCTTTTGTATTCTAGCATGCAAAATAAGGTTACTCATGTCCACACAATCTTGACTCAGAAGCTCTTGAAAATGAATTTTTTAACTATGATAAAATTGCAAGTAGTGTGCCAAATGGTTTGATACAATGATATCTTTAATTTGGCCTTTATTTGTTTTGTTTTTGTTTTGCACCTTTGAATCAGTATCGACTCTTGGCAACTGCATGGAGAAGTCACTGCAGTTTTCTTGGCAAAGTTTTCCAGAAGTGGTTTGCCCATGCCTCCTTCCTAGGGCTGAGAGTGAGCAGTCCAAGGTCACTTAGTTGGCTTTATACCTAAACTCGTGGGATTAGAACTCACAATCCCCTGATTTTTAATTGATGCCTTAACTACTACATCAAACTGGTTCTCAGTTGGATCTTAGGAGGTATTGCATATTGAATCAGGTCTTGTCCCCTTTTTCTATTGTTGGCTTCATGTTCAGCAGTAGAATTTTTTTAACATCAGAACCTCACGTTCACAGGGAAATTTTCATAACAGAGCAGCAAAGTGGACAATGGGAAAAGGTGATGCTTGTTATGCTATATTCTTTACTGATTTAGTTTTTAAGTACAAAAATATTTTGGCACCTTACACTAATCTATTACATTAGCTTTCATGGATCACAAACCAGTTCATTAGATGCATGGAATATATTGCTAGGAAAGGAGTAATACAGACACACATACACATACAAACACAGACATAGATACACATATTGTTGTTGTTGTTAGTTGCAAAGTTGTGTCCGACCCATTGCGACCCCGTGCACAGCATTCCTCCAGGCCTTCCTGTCCTCTACCATCTTCTGGAGTCCATTTAAACTCACACCTATTGCTTCAGTGACTCCAACCAGCCACCTCATTCTCTGTCGTCCCCTTCTTCTTTTGTCCTCAATCTTTCCCACCATTAGGCTCTTCTCTTTCATTAGTCTTGGCTTTTCATTAGGTGGCCAAAGTATTTGAGTTTCAATTTCAGGATCTGGCCTTCTAAAGAGCAGTCAGGGTTGATCTCCTCTATGCCTACACACAGAACAGTTTATATGATTTTGTGTATACACACACACACACACACACACACAAATACATGCCTACACACACATAAACAGCTATTTTTGGGTTGGAAAAAATGAATGGAAGGATGGTATGGTGAAATAAAGGAAACAACAGAAAATAGATAATAATTATTAAAATTGTTAAAAAGGAGTAGTTTGATGTCACATCAACGTTCTTATATTGATGTAAGATAATAATGTTTGACTTTGTTAAAATTTATCTTGAATCAGGTATGTGTAATTCAAGGTCTGATCTCTCCCTGTGAACTGGGAGCTCTTTCTGCCTAGCCTTGGAATGGAAAAAAAATGACTTAACCTACTTCTTCAGGCCTTGACCCATGGCACTGTATTATAACAAAACTGTCCTAAGAGAATTTATTATCAGATTGTTGTATTACCCACTTAATATGAATACAGCTGAAGCTACCCACTATTACCCACTTTTCTCTTCTAGCTGTTGTCCAGATGACTTTCTAATAGACTTTGCTTTCCAGATTTCATTATTGTGTCCCTTAGCACAGTATTCTAAAAACAGTCAAAACAATTCCAAATGGTCAATAGGAAGCAAGTCCTTTCATGTATATTCACAGGCATTTGCAAACAACAAACACAAGCCAGGTCACATGACATATTCACTAGCTTCCTGGCAACACTTACAGGAAGCAGTGGAGGATCCATGAATTCCTCACCATGGCCAATCAATCATCACATTAAACTTGCTGCAATGCTCCTTTGTTTCAGAGGGCAAATCTATAATGATTTCTAAGCAACAGCTAAGGCTTGTGAAGGACTGGCAATGGTATTATTTCACATGATCTTCAGAAGTTATATTTTTATTTACTTTTTTCTCTTTCATTCGCAGCACCCTCATTTATGGGGTGGGGGGAATGAAAATGCACAGAGAGCTGTGAGGGGAGAGAGAAGAAAGAGAAGGACATAAATGGTATCTTTATCTACAAGGTTATATTGCATTCTGCTTTTATGTTCAGACACTGTTTGTTCATCGTTTGCATAAAATGTCATTTCACAAAATCTATAATTTAACCTTTTTTGGTGGCATGTTATTGACTGTCCCTTTTGGAAGACAGGGAATTCATACATCTGATCGAGGTATGCTCCCTCATTAATCAAAACAAATTTAAGGTTTTACCCTCAGCCTGACTAAATATGAACATCAAACAGGCTTCAGCTAAAATGAAGGCCATTAGCTGTAGAAAAACTTCCAGGGTGCAGCTTGCCCATCACTCATCTTGTCAATATAATTATTCGTCGGACTGGCTGCTTGTGTTCTGTCCACTTGGCTGAAATAACCTTAGGATGAAGCCTGGAGTTTTGTTTATATTTTTAATGGTAGCAAAATTGCAGCTGTGGGATGGAAAAAGCTGCAAACAGGTGAACAATAGAGTTTGGGAAGGCTTAGCAGAAAGGCACATTGAACGTTTTGCCCTGCAAATTATGAGGGCCAAAAATTGCAACTCTGGTATTATTTCCGTTGCAGGAGAATAAAATACAATTATAGAATATCAATAGTTGATTTGCTTATAATAGTGGCTAACCAAATCAAAACATTCTGATGTTTTTGTCTGTCATAAAAGAAACAGGCATCACAATAGAAAACCACAATCTATGATCAATTCTTGCTGACCCATGATAATTACTAAAATATAAGAATATGATTAGGGTTAATGTGTGAAATGAGAGGTCTCATGTATAATCATTTTGGCGGCATTTATGAGCCAATAAAGAAATCACATTAGACTTCTATTTTCCTAATTGGAAAGGTGCCAGAGCAATGAAAAATACAGTAATTTTTGTTGATGTCAAGCAGGGAGGCAGAAGTGAATTTGAACACAACAGGTTTGTGGGTCACTGAATCTTTCCTAAGAATGACTGGGGAAAGGTGCAAAATACCATATGGACTGAAATTGGCCTGGGTATAATTGCTGTGCATTTTTTAATTATGGAATAAATGATGGAAAATAAATAAATAGTTTCTGACACTTAATAAAGCCTTTGTCATGTATTTTTTGAAAAAAATTAATGACAAGATGTCATTATATAATTATTTTCAGTTTAGAATTAACCTCTGTATAAATTAGGGTGATATAACCACCTTTTTTGCATTAATAAATATTTCCAGAAATATTTTTCAAGTGCCAAGAAGTGACTTTTTACAAAAATGTTTATCCACACATTATAAGTATCTTGATTCTCAAACGCAGGGGTTAAAGCTGTTTGTTTCTCCAATACTACAAAAGAGTTACTAAGAACTTCCACAGAACACAAAGCAAAGAAACTTTTCCATACATTTTAACATCATGAAAGAAAAAGCCCTGATTTTCACAGAAACCAGTCTCTGATCAACAAATACGTTGCACAGGGAGAACCTTAATTATGGGTTTCTATGGAGGAATGTGCTCCCTAAGAGGTAATCAAATCCTCAACAAGGAAGAGTTTTCAAGGCTGACATAGTAACTGTGAAGTGGAAATAGAAATTAGCTGATAACATAACTGTTACTCTGGCAGATGAACTATAGCTTATTAATTTAATACATGTTTTATGTATAGTTGAATACCAAACTTAGTCTGGGCTACCTCCAGATGGAGCAGAAATGAGGAACCTACATATAACCTGCACAGAGGATGAATGACATTATTGGGACTGCAGATACCTGAGTTATTAAGAGATCAGCTTCAACCTTGGAGATGTTCTGACCTAGGGTTCCTAAAATCAGGAAGCAGACTCCTCTGTGCCGACAAAACCCCTTTTATTTAGGCTAATGTGAATTCCTCTCATTCATATCCAGCAAAGTCCCGGCAAACAGTCTTTCAAGAGATTTTACAACTACAGACCTTTATCTGGCTTGGAGAATTACCAGGCCAATAGCTTCCAAACACCACTCTGTAGCAGAAAATACTTGGCAAGGAGTCAGGAACAAATCTTCACCCTCATTAAATGAATTGTCTCCTGCAAACATCACTCCTCTTTCGCTCCTTTTTATTCCCTATGGGAGGGGCCATTCACTGTCCACCTGTGCCTTTACTCCAAAGTTGACCCTTGTTCCTTAACTGTTCCCTTCTCCTGGCAGCTCTGCACATGCACACATTGGGAACAGGCTCCAGCTATTCTTCTGCCCCACTGATCTCCAACTCTGAAGACAGCTAATAACTGTCAGATAGCCCTGGCCCCATCTCTGCCTCTGATGCAGAGCACTCATCAGAGCCTTCCCTAGATTCCAGGACTGGCCCATGTTCCTCCCCAACTTCTCACTCCCTGAATCTGCTGTCAGCTCTGCTGGCCACTGGTGGGGCCACAACAGGAGAGATAGAAAAGTCAGAATAAGCAATATGGAGCATGATGAGTGGGCAACCTGATCTGAAACAAGACCAATCAGCCTTAATGGCAGACCCCAGTCTTTGGAGCACCCTATCTGAGTCACAGACTGATTCCAACCTCTTAGCTTCTAGATAGGCACTGAAGATCAATTCTTCTACACAATGCTTGGGGGCTGACAATAAAGGCAGCTTAGCTATTACAGGATTGTATTTTTAAGTGGTACATGAAACATGTATAACTAAATAAATTTATAAAAAACATAATACACTGAAATATAGGTCTTGGATTATAGAATATTTTGCACAAATAAGGGGTTGGAATATAGTATTGGTTATTGAATGAGATAAGACCAGTACATAGAAATAAGGCCTAAGTGACAATAAATGGACTGGTTAGCACCACTGGTTTTAGCACTAAGCAGGAAGTAAGCCAAGGATGTGTCATTCCCTTTGTTGTTTAATATATTGATGGAATATTTGTAGTCAAGTTGGAGGTGTATTTGTTGGTGACATGAATGTACATGTGCTTTTATATGCAGATTATTGTTTTTGGCCAAGATCCAAATGTTTTGCAATGAATGATAAATAGATTGCATGAGGTCATAAGGAGCAAGATTTATATATTAATATATCAAAGATCAAAGTAATTGTGTTTGGCAGGGTAAATGAGTAAACAATTGCAAGTTATACATAAACGATGAAAAACTAGAGCAAGTGGATGAATTTGTGTGTGTATTTTGGTAGTTAAAGATGTGAAAAATGATGGGGAAACTTTAAGATATGCCAATGCTAGTAGAAAAGTAGTTGATAATATGTAGTCTGTTGTGAGGAATGAATGGTTGTCAAAATTAGTTTAAATGATCTTGTTTTGTTATAATGAGATAAAAGTTAGATACATTAGAAGAAACATTAAATAAATTGAATGCAATGGGAAGGGGTACTTAAGAAGTTACATTCGATTAGCGAATGCATGGATGAAAGCAGGGAGTAATCACGTTCAACTTATGTGATTCACTCCTACGAATCCTCGAATTATGAATGTAATTGGCAGGCTCATTGCATTTTTGTAAGTCGAGAATTACTTGTATAAGTGTGTGTGTGTGTGTGTGTGTGTGAGGGGGAAATTTTTAGGCATTTGATATACTAGAAGTACTACAAACTCAGGTGAAAGATGTATGGTAAATTCAGTGATGGGAGTGCTACTATTTGGTCCATAGGGACAAAACATCTGCTGGACCAGATCAAAGAAATGTTTGATCCATCATTTTGTTTCCCATATGACTAGCTATCTCTGGATAGGGATGAGATCACAATGAGACAACAGCCCTTGTCTCATTGTGGTTTCTGCTCTTAGTGATTAGAAATGTACTGACTTTTACTTTGGAGAAAACATTTATTATGACTAGCAGCCAAACACAGCCAAAGTATTTCAATCTATAATTCTTTTTTTTTTTGCCATTAACTAGTAACTTCATTTTCTCTGTTCCAGCCTTTGTCATCTTCCTTCCTTCCTTCCTTCCTTCCTTCCTTCCTTCCTTCCTTCCTTCCTTCCTTCCTTCCTTCCTTCCCACAAAATATTATTCCTTAATATTTGTTCTATTTATTCATTTTTGTAATAGGAAATATAATGAGGATAAAAATATATGCTATTGCCAAAGCAATGTCTCCAAAATGCATAGTTAAAAAAAGCTGTCTTCACCTTTATAAATTGATATGATCAGTCTATGTGTAAAATCTAGATCACATTCTTTCCCTTTTAAGCAGATAACGCAAAAGTCAACCTGTATTCCCTAACTTTGGATGGAAAAGTATTTATGCATCTGAAGCAATATTCATGGAATTATATTAGATGTGAAAACAATTTTACAGCAGACTAAAGAGAGGGAAATGTCAATCCCTACACTCAACAAATGTTTCATTTGAGCCAGAAATTGACTTTTGGTAATGACTTGGTCTGTAGGTCTCTGCTATGCTCTCACTTGAATTATGAACCATATTCAGGTACTTTATGAATAGTTTCCTTATATCATTAACACCAATGTTATTCTCTGTTAACTTCCCATCTGCCTTGTACAATTTTCAAACAAATTGTGAAAGGAATATTCATCTGAGCAAAGGAACTTTTGGTACTTCTGGACTTAAACCAGACCAGTATTCAGATGGAATGCCATACAACAATCCTGCTCTTCTTTTAGGGTGGTGCTTTTTTTTCTTTTTTCTTTTTTAGCTTCTAAAGGCTACTGTTGAAAGTATATATATATATAAAATATAGAAAGCTCATTTTTCCCTAAAAGAAATAGGTCCTTTGCTTTAGATTCTTCCAAAGGTCAAATGAGTTTCTCATCAGAAAATTAAGCAATTCACAAATGTGAATTGTTAGTCCATGAAAATATAGGAGATGTACACAATTCTGATTTTAACATAACACTTACTTCTTGTCACAACGTTCATGTTAGTCAGATTTTCTATGAATTTGTTTTTTTTAATTTTCTGTCTATGGCCTATAGCAGTGGTGGCTAACCTTTTTGGACTCCTGTGCCAAAAATTGTGCATGTGCTTGCACATGCACGTTTGTCTGCCAGCACCCAGAAGGCAATGCGTGCGCCCCCCCATGCCCCCTGCTCATGCGCATGCAATCCCCTGCCCCTTTACCTGCACTGTGCCTCCTTAGCTTTCAGCCTGTTTGAGGTTTCCATTTGTCCCAGGCTTGAGGAGGCAGCCTGCAGCCTGAAAAATAGGCCCATTTCATCACTTCCGGTATTTCTGGAAATACCGGAAGTGATGAAATGGGCCTATTTTTCAGGCTGCAGAGGCTTTCCTCAAGCCTGGGAGGCTGAAAAAGGCCTCAAACCAGCTGAAAATGAGCTGGGAGGTGCACACATATGCAGTGAGGTAAGTTTGCCTGCGGCTCGCATGCCGGCACAAATGGCTCTGCGTACCACCTGTGGCACGCGTGCCATAGGTTCGCCATCACGGGCCTATAAGAATGCTCTGCATTTCATCCCATATTGGCTAAATTATATATAGGTAGTCTTCAACTTACAACAGTTCATTTAGTGGCCGTTCAAAGTAACAACAGCACTGAAAAAAGTGTCTTATGACCATTTTTCACAGTTACAACCTTTGCAGCATCCCCATGATCATGTGATCAAAATTCAGGTGCTTGGCAACTGGTTTGTACTTATGACCTTTGCAGCGTCCTGGGGTCATGTGATCACTTTTTGCAAACTTCTGACAAGCAAAGTCCATGGGAAATGCAGATTCACTTAATAACCAGTTTTCACTTCTTCCAGTTTGTGGCATACACCAATCTTGCTGCAGTTATAATATGCAACATTAGATATATCATTCTTAATAACCGAGTTATTAAATTATCAACTGCAGTGATTCACATAACAACTGTGGCAAGAAATGTCAAAACTCACTTGACAAATTCTCACTCAACAAAAATTTTAGGCTCAATTGTGGTTTTAAGTGGAGGACCACCTGTATTTCTTGATAGCTATTGAGTTTTTCTGTGTTTAGCAAAATGTCTTATTCTGCATCAATGATGCCACATAAATATTGGACAAATCTGGATATCAAAACAATTGTATCCCTTTCATGCATTAAGAGAAGAGTTTGTAAAACTGGTCTTCTTAATGTTACCATTAGAGACTCAAATCAAGAAGCCACTTTCAGTGGAATCCTGTTGAATGGACTGAGGATAATGAGCAATATGGTTTTGTTAATGGAACTAGTGATTCATGCATTGACTTCATTATCTATGCCCAAATGCATGGCACCAGCACGGCCATTTAGGTGATTTCAAAAGGCAGGGTTAGACCTCTTTGGTATATGGGTGGAGAATATTAGAAAATCCAGAGCAGTAGGTTAGACTTGGCAGTTTGAAAAACATGTGAGAAGATGGAAGATAGAACTGCCAAGAACGTATATTTATGGAAAACAACTTTGGGCAGTATTCATTACACTGTCCAAACCAATCCCAATTCCTTTTTATTATGGATGTGCATTTTTAATCAAACCAGGGAAGAGTCCCCAATAGTATGGAAGAACAAATAAGCAACATGGCACTGGGAATGTGAAAGCAACTTACAGTTTTAGAGATTTTTCAGGATGTAATATTTCATACTAAAGGACAGTCAGTTTTATAGCCCTTTTCTCCATTCCACTGAATAAATGGTAGCATGAAAGCATGTTTGTTAGAAGTAAATCTGCAACTGGGTGATTAGATTCTTGTATTAGTTGTCTTCTATTTTATGCTGTTCTGAGATAAAAGACTTTTGTAAAAGGCACTGAGTTGGCAGTCACAAGACAACCCCAACTATAGTATAAGGAAAAATTTCCTTCCCAGTAAAAATGTATCTTGATTAAGGAAATCATCAAGAAAGAAACATCTTGTGTGGTTTTCATTTTCAGAAAGGAAATGGAAGTTAAACCTCTTCCCCTAGTACACCCAAAAATGCATATGGTTGTATTGCTGTTATATCAAGCATATGAATTGTTCATATGCTTTAAATTTTAAATATTTTACATATCTTTCCAGAAACTCCTTATGCAGCTCATTCAACGCAGAAACAAAACATGCAAACTGAGGCACACTTAAAATACATTGAAAATTCCCATTCCACACACCAAAGGGATGGAAAGAATAATTGACAGTCAGTGAAGGGACTTCTGAAATCTTATATGTAACACAATTGAATATATTATATAGATCCTACCAATTCATTCTTACTTAAGCAAATAAATGCACCAGACAGAAAGATGAGTGGCTTTTCCTGCAGCATCACTCAAGGCCCACTCCTTTCCTGGGGCTGCCTTGCAAACAGGTCCCACAAATGGAAAGATTCAGAGCCTATACAGAGCACCATTTCATCTCCCCCTACCCATCTACTTGCATAGAAGATATTTTGAACTATTAGGCGGACAGATGCCTAATAGTGAGTGATAGGAGCTCACCCTGCCATGCAATGCTTGGACTCAGACACCCAGAGCTGAGACCATCTCCAGCATCATTAAGCCACTGAGCCACCATGCCTCTAGTGCACCTAGGTATCTGAAGAAAGCCCAAATCACTGGGACCAATGTTTTTTGAGAAACTTTAAATAACTTCTCCTTGTTGCAAAATGCAGAGCTCTTAATCTGCATCAGACTATAAACAGTTAGGCTTCCTTAGGATTGCTTTGGAAGATTTTGAACTTTATTAACAATGTATCCAATGTTCAGATTCTATTGTTTGGAGAAGAAAGGCACTTACATTTTCTTCCCAGAGTTTTGTTTTGTACTCTGCATGCAACTAAAGGTATTCTTTTAAGCCATAGGCCGATACCTAAAGAACCATCTCATCCTAATTACACTGACTGCTCCCTTTCAGTCAAGCAGGGAGGGACATGCTGCGTATCCTGTCAGTCAAGGAATTGTGACTGGTGGGATTTAGGAGGAAGGCCTTCTCAGCTGATGCCCCCATTCTTTGGAATATCTTAACCCCAATGGCGAGGTGAGCCCACACTCTCTGGTTTTCCAGAAAGTGTTAAGATACGGCCTTGCCAATTAGCATGGGGGTATTATGCAGCCCTGGGGGATGGCTGGTGACTTGAGGATCCTCTGCTGCCTTGCTAATCTTTCAGGTTTTGGAATTTTTAACTTTGATGTTTATTTTTACTTAAAATAAATTAGAAACAGATTAGAAACAGAATTAAGAGCAAGTTAAAACTTACTTTAACTTGTTCTTAATTCTGTTTCTAATCTATGTGTTTATTCATGGGGTATTTATTTTAATATTGTAAATTGCCCAAGTCACTTAGGTGAGATGGGTAGTGCATAAATTTAATAAATAAACAAAAATAAATAAATAAAATAAAATTGATCAGGAAAATATGCTAAACTGGAGAAACTGATATAAAAGAACTGACTGGACCTGAGATCTGTGGAATATATGAATTACCAAAAACAAAAAAAAAGAATCTTAGCCATTTTAATTATTGAAAAATCTAGGAAAAGTGTTGAAAGATAGTTGGAATATGTAATTAAACTTAATGCCCCAAATAAGAAAGAAAAGCACCGGTGCCATTAACATCAAAGCCACATTCAAAAATGTAGGCTTTACAACTGATAAGCTCCTTCTAGAAAAAGAATCAGAAAAATCTCCATATGTCAGTGTCACTTGAGTAAAACTGACATGATAAAAGCAAATATGTGAAGAAAGAAAAGGCAAGGGAGGGAAAGGGGGTGTCAGGTTCCTGCTCCCAGCAAGATTGTATCATGTGAAGTCTTTAAGTAGTGAACTTTGTTAAAAAGTAACTAATTCTCAGGCAGCTAAGAAAATGACTTTTTTCCCTCTCTTCTTCTTCTGTAGGCTGCCGATGGAACGCTTGTACCCTCCATATCAAAGCAAAAGAAGGGGGAAAAGTTAGATTGACAGAACGACTCTTGGCTCAAAAGCACAAGCAGTTAATGTCCTTTTCTCTCAGGGTTGATCTTACATTATTTCACAAAAGGCTTAATCTTAATGATTCACAAAGGATGAAGCCTGATATCCCAGCGATATGCCAATGAATAAAATATATTTCTTTTAAGAGCAGTAAAATTAAGCAGGAAAGAAAAAAGTCTTAGAACTTATTAAGAGTCCTAATTCCGGTCTTTTAGTAAAACCTGAAGAAGGTGCCTTGTGCATTCAGCGGGGTTGAGATGTATTTGTTCTGACTTCTTTTTATAATTCTGAAATTCCAAAAAGACCATACCAAAAGTAACTTAACTATGCTTTCTGCCGCTCACTTGCAGTTATAGAAATAAATTTGAAACTGAATCTGTCCCAAAGTACATGGGAATCACTTTTAGGCATCTCTAAAAACAGAAAGGTTGTTGTGCTTTGGCATGCAGATAAAACCTCTAATTTTCCTAATCAGATTACAAAAAAAACCCTTCACCAAAACAAAAAAACAAAAAAACAGGATGGTGGATGAGATTCTGTGAGTTATGGCAACCCTACAAGAAAACCCAATGTTGCTGGGCCCATTGGAAGGACAGGTGCTGAAAAACAACCTTCAATAGGAGTTCAGAGTTGTTTATCCTCTTTCCTGGAGTTTGCAAGTATGTTAGTGGATGCAATTGTTTAAAAATTGAAGGACTTTGGAGTATATGCACAACAGAGTTAAGCAAAACAGCATATAGGTAGCCCTCAACTTATGGCAATATTCAGAACCAGAATGTCTATTGCTAACAAGGTGGTTGTTCAGTGAGTCATACCTGATCTCATGAACTTTTTTTAAACCATGGTTGTTCTTCACTTCGCTTGTCAGAAGCCAGCTAGGAAGGTTGCAAATGGCTAGCATATGACCCCAGTGTGCTGCCACCATTGTAAATACATATCGGTTGCCAAACACCTGAATATTGATCATGTGACTGTAGGCAAACTGTAATGGTCATAAGTGGGAGGACTGATCATGTCACTTGAGGATTACTTGTTATTTCCCCTTTTAAAAGTTTATCCTGTCTGCCTTTCTGGGGGGAAGCAATAGGGCATGTAACAGCCTGGAATGTCGTGTTTTCTCATGGTTTGTAAAGAACACTGAGGTAAAGATCCTTCCATTTTTTGTATGCTGTAAGGAGAACAAGTGGGCTGCAGCCTTATAAAATGACACAGGGAGTCCTCTTTAAATGACCATAATCAGTCATTAAGCAAAGCAATTTCTAAGTTAAACTGTCATCGCCCTATGATTTAATTTCAGCTTTCTTTTGCTTTACAGACTTGCAAAGATCATAAATGTAAAGATCGATCACAAAGTTGTTTCTTCATTGTTGTTGTACCTGCAAATGGTCGCTAAATGAAATGGTCACTAAACAACTAGAAGCCAGACTTATCAGTACTTTTAATTGCTTGATATTCCAAGGCTTTTCTTGTGGGAGCTACTTTGCATATTCCAGATCCATATGGCCTTTCTACATGTAGTCCATTGCATACACACCACATCTGTTTATTAAGCCTTATGCAGAAGTAGATTACTTGACTAATAAATATCCACTGTGACAAGAGTCTGAACATATGTAACGCAAAGACAAAATGACACAACATGTGAGTTCCTACTATTCACAGATTTTGTTTTTGTTTTGTTTTGCTGTGCATTTTAAAATGAGAAACATAGGTAGTAACTCAAACACAGAGAGATCTATTTATGGCTCAGAACAAACAATTTACAAAGTCTATTATATACAGATGTCTAAATATTTGGAAAATGTTTGTTTATGGATGTGAAATGAAACTACCTGTTTCTATTTGAAATATTTTCCCCTTAAAATTTGCATGTAAAACTAAAATCATTTGTTCTCTGCTGCACAGCAGTAAACAAGGTTTATTTGCAGAGTATGTGAAATGCCTAAGCTTATGTTTGTATCCAGAAGAGCAATAAATTTGAATGTTCATTAGATGGCTTCCTTTTTTCCAATGAGGAAAAAAATATAGATTCATTGTATACGACGAGTACCAAGCAGCTTACTTTTTGTCTTTGTCGGGAGACAACTGGCAAACTGTAGACAATGTATTTCTGTTACTATACAGTTGTGTAGGAAACACAATGTTTTTCCAAGCAATTTAATCAACAGGGTAAAACACAAAATGATCTGCAGAGTAAATACTTTTTAATAATGATCAACATCTTGTAATGACCGCAGGATAAGTTTATGTATATGCATTTTGCCTTTTTTTTTCTCCTCCTCAAACACAAAGCACATCATAGTCTATTATCTGAAATTTTTGGAGTATAACCCTACAAAAATGGTTTACGTAAGATTCTCCTTCTCACACTTCAACAGAAAAGATGGGAAGTGAAGATTTACATATAATTAGGCCAAAAAAAGTTTTCTTTTGTATTGAATGACATTCAGTACTGTATAATACTACTGGTCATCCTCCACTTACAACAGTTCATTTAATGACTGTTCGAAGTTACAACATCACTGAAAATAGTGACTTATGACCATTTTTCACACTTATGATGATTCCAGCATCCCAATCGTCATGTGATTTGCATTCAGATACTTGACAATGGACTCATATTTATGGCAGTTGCAGTGTTCAGGAGTCATTTTGTGATCTTCTGACAAGCAATGGTCACTTAATGACCATGTTACAGATTTAACAACTGCAGTGATTCACTTAACAAATGTGAGAAGAAAAGTCTGGGACAAATTCACTTAACAAAATTTTCACTTAACAACATAAATTTTGGGCTCAATTGTGGTTGCAAGTTGAACTTGCATTTGCAATGACAATATTTGTTCCTTCATACCTTCCACTGTATGTCATCAAAATCTGACCTGAAATTTGTTACCTCAAATACAAAATGCTGAATACGACATGGTATTCATCTCCATCCACAGAAATTCATTATTAAATTTCTCCCATTCATTTCAGTGGAGTAGATTCACCCACATGAATGGAAGTTCTTGTAGATGAAAAGGGATTGGTAATAAGGGATCCTGACAAAATGGTCTCTGGGATTGCATCATCTGTTTACTATTGGTAGATGCAAAAATGGGATAGAAATAAAATTTATATTTATTTAACTAATTTCTAAACTGCTGAAATCCAGTTGTCCCTCAGTGATGTACAACAGATTAATAAAAAAACAAAAGCAAAACATCCACAGTAGACATATGGATAATACAAGCATCCACCATCCCATCCTGCTAATCTTCTCTGTGATTAGCTCCACGCAAATCCTGGAGCTAGTTCCAAATTAGAAATGAATAAAGGAACACAGAAACATTGGAGATTTGTATTTTTCAATACTCATCTCTATTAGTATCATGCATTGAACGAGTTATATGGGTATCACTTGAAGTCCTTTTCACATTTTACAAAAAAAGCAGGGAAAACAGAAAAAAATATGAATATAATTACCACATTTTTATAACCTAGTAACTGACTAGATCAGGGGTGGGCAAACTTTTTGACTCGAGGGCCACAATGAGTTCTTAAACTGGACCAGAGGGCCAGAACAAAAGCATGGATGGAGTGTTTGTGTGAACTAATATAAATTCAAAGTTAGATTACTTCACGTAGCCTTCTGGGAGAGCAAGAGAACCCTCCGCTCTTTCGGCTCCGTGGGCTGGATAGAACAGCCGAATGGGCCGGATCCGGCCCCTGGGCCGTAGTTTGCCCAAGGCTGGACTAGATGAAGAAAATAATTTCAATTATTATAAAAATTAGTGTTTGCATAAGAACAAATTTGTTTCAGGTTTGATTGTTTAATTCTTTTAATAAAGAATTACTTTATCTGGATTCCAAAATAAAAAAGGACATAGTTTTAGGAACAGAAAGGCATAATTAAAGATATTGCTAATTTTCTGTTGTGGAGGGTGGTTGCACCTGAAGCTCCATTCACATCAATAGAGCTTCGTGCATGAGCACCCTCTGCCTATGCAAGTAGAGCTTTGTGCATAAGCACAAGTGCTCTCTGCTCACACAAGTGGAGCTTCTCACACACAAAGCTCCAATTGTGTGAGGTGAACGCACGCATGCACCTGTCATTCACATGCACTCCTCACCTGTGCTGGGCTGGGCCGCCAAGGTGGAAAGGTTGGGGACCACTGTCCTAATGGAAAAGATGAGAAATAAGGGAAATAATAATATTAATGCTTGAAAACAGCTAGTTTGTTTGAAAGCTTTTTTTAAAGGTTACTAACTGAAGTTGGCAAAATAAATCCAAACATACCTGGACAAAACACTGTCATCCATTATATGCAACCAGAAATATTCATCCTGAACTGGTCAACATTAAACAGACGGCAAAATAGAATAAAACTAAGGACACTTTCTAAAATAAAATTGTATTAAATTCTTTAATGGTATCCAGTGAAGCCAGGGATGTCAAAATCTTCAGGTTAGAATAGAATAGAAATAACAGAGTTGGAAGGGACCTTGGAGGTCTTCTAGTCCAACCCCTGCTTAGGCAGAAAACCCTACACCACTTCAGACAAATGGTTATCCAACATCTTTTTAAAAACTTTCAGTGTTGGAGCATCCACAACTTCTGGAGGCAAGTTGCTCCACTGATTAATTGTTTTAACTGTCAGGAAATTTCTCCTTAGTTCTAAGTGGCTTCTCTCCTTGATTAGTTTCCATCCATTGCTTTTTGTCCTGCCCTCAGGTGCTTTAGAGAATAACTTGATTCTTGCTTCTTTGTGGCAGGCCCTGAGATATTGGAACACTGTTATCATGTCTCCCCCAGGTTGGTAGATGGAGCATCACAAATCAAGCCCTAGCCCTTTTTTCATATGTGTGCATTGCCCATACAAAAAGAGTAAGATTTTAATAATAATACCCACCATCTTATAGATTTTGACACCTGTCATGGATTCTTTAATCTTCAAGTAACAAAGTATTTCAACAACTTCTATTAAAAAAGTATAATCAATACTTTTTCTATTCTAACTTCACTGGAAGAAAAGTAGGTGTCTATGGAGATTCTCAGTCATCTAGGTGATGGTTGTCCCAAAGGTGCTTTTCCAAAAGGCAGCTTGACTTCCTCAGCTTTTAGTTTTTTTCCTTGAAAACGTTTCACTTCTCATCTAAGAAGACAACTGAAGAAGCTTCTTGGATGAGAAGTGAAACACTTTCAAGGGAAAAAAAACAAGAAAGTCCAATTGTCTTTTGGAACAGCAGCTTTGGGAAAGCAGTAGGCATTTTCTGGCTTACTGTAGTAATTGGAAAAAGTGCAGAATTGTGGATTTTTCTGGAGATTTCTTTCTTGGGATATAAATGTAAATACAGCAAGTTGGAGAAGGATGGCATACTGATTCTAAGATGTATCTATGACAGGATAATGAAACAATAGACTATTGTGGCATATTCATATTTAATAAGACATGGTTGCTCTTATTTCTGCCTTTTTGTCATAGCAAAATGGTATATTAAAGCACATAAACTAATGTTGTGTGTAATTTTCACAGGGTGCCAATAGGTAGGTAAAATGGCAGCATCCACATGTACTAGATTAGAAGATTTGGGAGAATCCTCAGGAGTTGCCAAACTTTGAAAAGAAGTGATAAGTTAAGAAATATTAAAAGAAACACGTGGTGTTTGAACATCCTTGGGTTGCTGATTGACTATTGGAGAAGTGGAAATTAGAAGAAGGAAGAAATTAAATGGACACCCTCAACAACAACAACAACAACAACAAACTTCTTGATGCAACCACTTTGTTACTAGTTTCACAAATGACATAAATTAAGGTAAACCAGCCAAGCCATGATCAGTCCAGACAACATAACTACTGAATGACCACTGAATGAATAAGACTTATCCAAAACTCACAAGGCAGGAAATGGATTGCTACAAAAAAAAAAACAAGTTATTTGTTCATTTATGACTTTGTGGAAATCTTTTGGCTCTGTCAGTTGTTTTGAATAGAGAGAGAGGATAAGCTGAGGTTTATCTCTTCTGAGGAATAAATTTCAAAATTCTTCCAGCTTCCTGCTACCATGAAGCTTTATATGGGAATCTGGCGTTCATCATCTAACAGCTGCTTAAGCAGCTCTTACAAAGAATAAATATCAGGAATTGAATTTCTGTTGTTGTTGTTGATGATGATGTTGACAGTGAACAGAAAGGTTTCAGAATAATTGCTGTTTACTTAGATTTTTACATGCAGATAAGAGAGGATCTAAGAATCCAAAAAGTAACGTATCTGAATATGAACATTGATATCTATAAATAGATAAACATTTGGAAAAATAGCCTTCAAAATTGTCTATATATTTGGAGTCAGAAAAATTGGGGATTGCAAGAGTTCTTTTAACAGTCTTGTGGGCTTAATTTCTTTTTTAATGAGATTGTTCTCCTTCCCTCCATCCTTTCTATCTACTACTAGTAGCAATGGCAGCAAATCTGAGTAGTAGATTCATCTTGTTGCATCTTGCATCGTGCCAAAGATAGAAAATTCCTTGATAGTCCAAAGAAATATGGTAAATGGAGAATTTTTCAGAACAGCTTCCATTTCAAGCAGGAGAAGAAGAGGGTTGAGTCCTGACTGCCATCCAACACATTAACCACATCACCACACCATAGTATCTGAGAATCTCTGATTTTGTAAGTAGCTTGATGGTATTCAGCCATATTTTTGCAGTTCAGAAGAGAGCTTTCTTCCTTTCTGCAGAAGGCACAACAAATTAAGGTAAATATAACCTAGTGGATGGTTTTTCACATAGTCGAGCTGGATTTTCCTGGTAAAGAATGTCCCTACTGTTCACTTGCAAAATATACTAATAATCAAACTGTGACTGGCTCTGCTGTCCTCTAGTCAGGCCCATTAGTCAGTTCATTCACATTGCAGATATTATTGAAATACTATTTAATGGACTAGTGTGTTTTGCCTAGAGAAGATATAATAAAAAGAGAACATGATAGCTTGCTTAAAATATTTGAAGATTGTCATATAGAAGAGCAAGTGTGTTCCCTGTTACTGCGGAGATTAATCCTGAACCAACAGAGTCAAATGCCAAGAAAGGGGAGTTTCATTTAGAAGGACTTACAGAAATCACAAACTTCTTAAAGTAGTACAGCATGCTTGGCAAATGGATGAACTGCCCTCTGTTTTATGCACAAGTAGAAAGGCCATCTATTAGGAATAAGAACATCTCCAGAGAATTCATCTTTGGAAAAAGATGGGAGATTCAGTTAGAATGGCAAATTTTTCCTGAAACCTGAGGTATTTCCTACTTCCTTTGGGAGAACCTGGGTGTCAACTCATAAAGCATTCCTATGCCTGTTTTAGAGTTGCCATAAACAATGGGGGGGGGAGGAAATCTGGAAGAGATGTGCAGCAGTTTGAAATCGAAAGTACATTCCAACACTTCTTAAAAAGATTGTAACAAAGCTACCAGAGCTTTTACCCATGAATATTTTTAATTGGAGAACATGATTGATAACACCCATCCTGTGAACGTGCTTAATTGGAGAATCTGATTTATGAGACACCCAGGGGGAGGGGAGAAACAGGATCACAGGTGACTGCAAATTATGGAGTTGGCTTCATACAGTACGTCTCCTCTAACAAATCCTTTAAAGTTTTTTGAAATTTGGCTCAAGACTCATAATTTAATTAGGGCAATCACTGGAATCCTTATACTAGGTCTAGTTGCTGGGGTCTAGGTGCTTGGGATGCTAAGAATTCTAGCTTGGGTACCAGATTTCCAGTTGAGTCAGCCAACCGTGGGTGACAAAAGAGTTAGCCTAAGGTTGAATGGCCTATATTCATCCATTAATCTAATTTTTATGAACTTTGATCCCCTTTCCAGTGAGACAAGGATAGAAATAGGGGAAACTGGTTGCCAAAAATGAAAGAAATGAAAGAATATGGAAAGTAAAGGAATGCTTACCTTGCAGGTCACTCCCTTCATGGTAATTGCATATAAGGAAAATGTTTAATATGAATGTTTCAAGGCCATATGTCATGCTATGGAATAGAGCTTGGTGTGATCCTGAAACTTTAAAAATCTATGTTCTGTGTCAATTTTTGAATCTTGAAAAATGAAGTTTGTCATTAAGTTTGCATTGCATTAAAATATCCTGTTGATATTAAGGTTATCTTGGAGGGTTTATTTGTTTTGTAATAGTGAGCATCAGCTTTGCATTCTTTTATTTCACCTTTCATAAAGGTCTTTGTCACAATCAGCCCTCAAAATGGCCTCATCAATAAAAATGAGAAGTTCTTGGTATTCTGTTCTAACTTTGGACTTTAGGCATTGCATCAACATTCTTGTTTCTGTATTACTTTACTAAAGTACAAGTATGTTGGGAGGCAGCCAGAGTTGGTTATGAGAGGGTGGTTATATAAATGCTTTAATGCTTTAAATAGATAGATGATAGAAAGGTAGATAGATAGATAGATAGATAGATAGATAGATAGATAGATAGATAGATAGATACTGATGAAGCAATACAAAAAAGAATATTAATGAAATTGTATCTACAAAGATTACTTTTTTTAGCATTTACTCAGATATGCCTGCAGGGGAAAAACCATACATATTAACTGAAATAGTGTAAACTTCAGTGAACTGTACTCAGCTAATTTGTTTTAAAATATTTAGAAATAAAAATTAGGCCATTTTTCATTTAAAAAACCAAATAAGTTATGTTGAACCTTAGAATTCCAGATGGAAATGTGGATTATGGTATTCTGCAGTATCTCTAACATATTGCATAAATACATACAATGTGCAAGAGTACATCATGGCTTTGTGCCAGTTGTTACAATTGGAATGTTATATCCCAAGGGAATGAGTTTATGCATCAATATATAATCTGTCTTCTCTTGGAGGGAAGGTTGTCTAATGTTTTGAAGTGCTGGATCATCAATATGCTGATGATACTGAATTTTTTTTTCATTTTAGTTAAAGGCAATTTCTTCTGATCTTTGATGTGAGGTGTTGCTTATTTGTGTTAGGTAAGCTTCTAATAAGATTTCTCTTTCCTATAGTTTAATTGTGCACGAAAGAGCGAACCAGTCTTTGTGTTCCTGTGCATGCACCTGCAAATTAGGTAAATAAGGTGAGAGAAATATAAGATGTAGAGTTAGTGATAGAGGTTTGAACTCTCCTTTGCCATTGTTAGCACATTTGATGCCGAAGCTGAAACTGATGGACTTCAGAGCTGACAGACTAATTAAGCTGGTCCATCTCTGAAGATTTCTGAAATCAACAGGAATCCCAAATACTTGTAAAGCGTTGGCATGATAGTGCTCTAATGGAAACTAGTCTCATTACAAAATTGTGAAATGGAAATTTGCTGTTGATACGATTTCTACCAAATATCCTCTCAGCTTTTCTAAAATTTAGCCACTTTAGCAGATTCAAAACATTATGGGCAAATACTTCTATGAGACAAGGAGCCCTGATGGTGTAGTGTTTAAAATGCAGTATTGAAGGCATAAACTGTGCCCACAGCCTGGAGTTCAATCCTGATGGGGCTCAAGGTTGACTCAGCCTTCCAAGGTCAGTAAAATTAGGACCCAGATTGTTGTGACTCTGTAAACCACTTAGAGAGGACTGTAAAGTACTAGAAGCAGTATATAAGTCTACGTGCTATTTCTATTGCTAAGAGATGAGTCTAGACATTCTGTGAAAATAAGTGCCCTGCATAGAAGAAAACATGCTGCTCTGATCTTTGAACTACGGACCTTAAGCAGTCCATTCCACTTCTGACATACTTCTGTTTAAAAAAGGTAAAGACTGTAAGGGCCTCATCCCCTTACGAGATAGAAAGGTAGAGAATCCTCAGCCAGCCAAAATGAAAATTTACCCCTCAGCACTTTCTTAGAGTCCAGAATAACCTTGCTATCATTAGCCAATAGTCCCATTTTTTAAGTCAATATAAATCTCATAACCCTTCATTTTGTAAATACATACGATAGGGCTGATGTTGGATTATAAACAGACAAAAAGAGGAAACTATTAGATGCTTTGTTATGAGTCTGGCCAACTTAGTTCCAAACAATGCTTACCCTTTCATTATGTCCAAAAAATGAAACTATCCAGATTCTGGGAAACAAGCAAAGAATGTGACACAAAGATTTCATTGATGGAATGGCAAAAAGATGGAGTTCTAAAATAGGGCTGAAATAATATACTCTATTACTGCTACTTCTGATACTACTAATACAACACATCTCTCTTTGCATTTTTGGCAGCTGGGGTTGGTCAGATAGGTTATGTAGATATAGTATACATTTGAATTTAAATAAGGAGAAATAACTACTTTAAACAGCACAATCCTAATAATGAAACAAATGACTTAAAGCAATTAATTCCAATGAATGACTCTACTGGCTAAAAATACAGCATTTACAACATAGTGTTATAGATTTGCAGTGAATCTTTGTGGCAATGAATCATTTGTTAGATAAAATCTTTCAGAAGGTCAGATTAGAAATAAGTGAAAAGAGGGCTCTATTACTAGAAACACTTAGAACCATAGAGTCATAGTCTTCTAATCCTATGTCCTGCCTAGAGCAGGAATCCTGAGACTGTCCCTGACAAATGGCTGCCCAATCTTTTCTTGAAAACCTCCAGTGACGGAGTGCCCATTCTTATATATAGTATTTATTTATTTATATTTTCATGGTTGACCATCTCACCACAGAAACTCTAAGCAGGTAGCAACAGATAAAGCAGGCCTAATAACTTGGAGATGCCCTATGGTCTCCACCTAAACACAGCCCCATGCTCAAGAGCTTATCCAAGTCTTTAGTGCTTTATGAGAGGCCAGAATATTTGGGGCAACCTAACATTATGGAATGTATCATTCCAAAGGGCAGGCACTAAGACAAAAAAGGTCCACTTTCTGAGTCTGCAAGATGACATACCTAGATTGATGAGACCTGTAGCCTGTGTCTCCTTCCAGATCTGATGGGGTTGGTAGAAACAATTGAATAAAAAGGGAGTCTGTCCCTCAAATAAACTTGTTCTATGCTGGGATGAGGAGGCCCATACAGTCTTACAAATGTGCAGATTTATTATCTTCTTCCTGTTCTGAGGCAAGGGGGCAGACTGAGAAGGGCCTGAATTCCACAATCACTGGTTTACTGCATTCCAAGCCACAGCTCCAAAGAGAGAGAATCACCTGAGAACTCCAGCTGAAATCAAATTGAACATCAAGGTGCTAACTAGGGACTTTGCTTGCTCAGAAAAAGTACTTTTCTCTAGAGAGAGCACAAATACGAAGAGAAGGTACGTCTATTGCTTATTTGGAACTCTTGAAATCTGTTGAACACAGGAGTCTCTTCCAAAGCTGTAGACAGTGTTCATTGTAGCAGACTAGCACCATCTTGGGTTGTACCTGGAGCATTGTACTTACCTTTGAAACTTTTCTTTAAAAAAAAATCATTTGAAAACAGCTGTGAATAGCTGTAACCATATATATCTTAAGCTTTAAATGTTTGCATTTAATATTTAAAGTTAAAACAGATCCTATGTTTTCTTCCTTTCAAAAAAAACATTGCTTTTGTTTATGTCTTGTGAGATACAGAGTGGCTAAGTCTTCCCATTAAGGTCTGTATGTCATATAGCTAGGAATCAGTATTATTGATATTTATTTTTATTTATTTTATTTATTTATTTTGTTTGTCAAGCATGTCTGAGAAAACAAGTATAAGTATGAACATCACATATAAGCATATAAGTATAAACAGGTATAAGTATATACATAATAAATGAGTACGAATAAATGGATAAGTGGGAACAGTAGTTCAGGGACAGTAGACACGCTGGTGCACTTATGCACACCCCCTTACAGACCTCTTAGGAATGAAGTGAGGTCCACAGTAGACAGTTTAAGGTTAAAGTTTTGGAGGTTTAAGGATGTAACAATAGAGACAGGTAGTGAGTTCCAGGCATTGACCACTCTGTTGCTGAAGTCATATTTTCTGCAACTGAGTTTGGAGCAGTTAACTTTGAATTTGTATCTATTGCCTATGTATTATTGTGGTTGAAGCTGAAGTAGTCATTGACAGGTAGGACATTATAGCAGACAATTTTGTGTACTAAGCTTAGATCAGACTGTGTAGTTCTAGGTTGTCCAGATCCAAAATTTCAAGCCTGGTAGCATAGGGCTGGGTGAGGGGGCAGGATTGACAATCTCCAGGGTGATCGGTTATGGCAGGAGGGGACGAGACAGGGGGCCAAATTATGTTGTGGGAGCGCATTCCCGCTGTTTACGAGCGGTGATGTGCTCTGACCCTCAGGTCTCTGCCCGCTCCCCTGGGGTCTTGGGAGATGTGGTCCCTGGGCTTAAGCTGGTGTATGTGAACGCCAGGTCCATAGCCAATAAGTCATCCCTCCTGCATGAGCTTATCGAGGAGGAGCCTGTGGATCTGGCATGCATTATGGAGACCTGGTTGCGACTGGAGGGGGGTGTCCCTCTGTGTGATCTATGTCCCCCAGGTTTCCGTGTGCTGCACCAGTCTCAGCCCAGGGAAGGGGTGGAGGAGTAGCCATAGTTATTAGGGAGACCCTGTTTCCAAGGGAGGCCACTGTCCCGCAGATAGGCGGGTGTGAGTCCCTCCTCCTGAGGTTGGGCCCGGGGGGTCAGTTGGGTTTGTTGCTGACATACCTGTCCCCCAGCTGCATGGCGATGGCCCTTCCCGAGCTGCTTGATGCCCTCTCGGAGGTGGCAGTGGAGTTCCCCAGGCTTATAGTTCTGGGGAACTTCAACTTGCCCTCTCTGGGGGAGGCATCAGGATTGGCTCAGGAGTTCATGGCATCCATGGCTGCCATGGACCTGACCCAGGTGATTCAAGGACCAACTCATGAGGGGGGGAACACGCTCGACCTTGCTTTTGTCTCGGGGCAGTGGTGTAGTGATCTGGGAGGTCACCGGTTACCCTACCCCTATCATGGACAGATCACTATCTCCTGCGGCTGGTCTGCCAATTGGCTGTCCCTCACTGCTGGGATGAGGAACCAATTTGATGGTTCCGCCCCAGGTGCCTGATGGACCCTGAGAGGTTTCAGATGGTGCTGGGGTTCTTGCCCACCTCCCTCGACCACAGCCCAGCCAAGACTTTGGTGGCTGCCTGGCAACAGGCGGTCTCGGCAGCGCTCGATTGGGTTGTCCCCTTGTGGCCCCTTCTCCACCGTAGATCCCAGTTAGCTCCATGGTTTTCTGAGGAGCTCCGGGGGATGAAGCGGTGGAGAAGGTGCCTAGAGAGCAAGTGGAGGACTAGACACTCCGAATCTGACCATGTCCAGCTAAGAGCCTATATTAGGACTTACCTGGAAGTGATTAGAGCATCGAGGCGTGCTTACTTCTCCGCTCTGATTGCATCCACAGATGATCACCCTGCGGCTCTGTTCAGGGTCACTCGCTCCCTCCTTCACTTAGAGGAGGGGGGGTACCCTTTGCAGGGCAGAACAGAGGAATTTAGTCTATATCTGGTGGATAAGGTCGCTCAGATTCGGGCTGGCTTGGACTCTGACTGGCCGGTGTTGGATGATGGGGTGACGATGGGTCTGGCTGATTCCATCTGGGTTGAGTTTGACCCTGTCTCCCTGGATGAAGTGGACAGGATCATGCGGAGGTTGTCTTCCACCATGTGTTTATTGGACCCGTGTCCTTCCTGTCTGGTTTACGCCTCCAGGGAAGTTACACGTGGCTGGCTCCAGGCAGTTGTCAATGCCTCCTTGAGTGAGGGAGTTTTTCCCACTGCCTTGAAAGAGGTGGTGGTGAGACCCCTCCTCAAGAAGCCTGCCTTGGATCCAGCCGTTTTGAACAACTATCGTCCAGTTTCCAACCTTCGCTTTTTAGCAAAGGTTGTTGAGAGCGTGGTGGTTCAGCAACTCCCGTTGTTCCTGGAGGAACCAATTGGGCTTCAGGTCTGGGCACAGCATGGAGACAGCATTGGTTGCACTGATGGATGATCTCTGGAGGGCTCGGGATAGGGGTTTTTCCTCTGTCCTGGTCCTTTTAGATCTCTCAGCGGCTTTCGATACCATTGACCATGGTATCCTTCTGCAGCAGCTTTGGGGGTTGGGAGTGGGGGCACCGTTCTGCAGTGGTTCTCCTCCTACATCTCAGGCCACTCACAGTTGGTGTTGGCAGAAGAGCAGAGATCGGCCCCGAGGCCCCTCACTTGTGGGGTGCCACAGGGGTCAGTTCTCTCGCCTCTCCTATTTAATATCTACATGAAACCGCTGGGAGAGATCATCCGTGGTTTTGGGGTGAGGTATCACCAATATGCGGATGATACCCAGCTTTACATCTCCACCCCAAACCAGATCAGTGATGCTCTCTCCGTGATGTCCCGGGGCCTGGAGGTGGTGCAGGTCTGGATGGGGAGTAACAGTCTCTGGCTCAATCTGGCCAAGACTGAGTGGCTGTGCTAACCGGCATCTCGGTTTTCATTGGATGTACCATCTTTGGTGATGGGGAGAGAGGTGTTGTCCCCCATGGACAGGGCAAGGAATCTGGGCGTCCTCCTGGATTCACAGCTCAGTTTGGAGGAGCAGGTGGGAGCTGTGGCCAGGGTTTTTTTTGCCCAGGTTTGGTTGGTTCACCAGCTTCGCCCTTACCTGAGCTGAGATGCCCTTCGAACAGTCACCCATGCGCTCGTCACCTCCAGAATCGACTACTGCAATGCTTTCTACATGGGGCTGCTCTTGCAGACCACCCGGAGGTTGCAACTGGTACAGAATGTGGCCGCACGGGCTGTGATGGGGGTATCCCGATACTCCCATGTTACACCCCTCCTGCATGACTTGCATTGGTTGCCGGTTGCCTTCCGGGTTAGTTTCAAGGTGCTAGTAACAACTTATAAAGCCCTAAATGGCTTGGGTCCAGGGTACTTGTGGGAGTGCCTCCTGCCAGCATCACACTCCGATTGCCCTGTACGCTCCCAAAGGAGGGGCCTCCTTGGGATACCGTCGTCGGTTAGGCATTGCCGGCTGGAGGTCCCCAGGGCTAGGGCCTTTTTTGTGGGAGCGCCCGCGCCCGCCCTATGGAATCAGCTCCCCGTGGATCTCTGTTTGGCCCCTGATCTCCGCTCCTTCTGCCGGGACCTGAAGACCTGGCTCTTTCAACAGGCCGGTCTGGATTGACCCCGGGGATGGGTTATTTTAACTGTTCTAATTTTTAACTGATTGTTTAGACTTGTATTTGTTTAATTTATTTTTATTGTAACTGTATGATATTTTTAATGTTCACCACCCTGAGTCCTTAGGGAGAAGGGTGGCATACAAGTCTAATAAATAATAATAATAAATAATATTGCAAGCAGAGGATATTATTTAAATCTTCTTGTCATCAGAAAGTTGCAGAGATTATGAGAGTCTTAACTCTCACACACACTGGGGTTAGGAAAAAGAAGTCCGACAAAAGATACTGCAGGACACAAAAATCTTCTATGTCCCTATTTTAAAGCAGGAGGAGTAGCCAAGGAATGAAAACCCTCAGGTTTTGGGGCGGAGAAGGTTTGAGACCTTCAATATTTTGTTGCACCTGTGTTCCAGTACACTCATGGAAACCAATATTATTTAGATCAAATAAATTGAATAGAGTCAAAATTGAATAGATTGAACGAAATTTTAATTTATGTGCACACTCTGTGAAACTATGCAAAGTTTCTGATATGGTAAATACCCCAAGCATTGCTTACCATATGGCTTTCTGCTTCTTAGGAAAATACCCCAGTTTCTGAAATGCATATGTCATTTCTTAACTGGGATGTAAACGCTTCTTTTTCAGATTTAAGTTCATAATCAAACAAGAACCTGTTAATACCAGGCACAGCTGTTCTGTATTTTGAAAAATAAGCAACTAATTTCTACCTAGTTCCCATCAATATACTTGAGCCACCAATTTACAAATGATTGTAGAACTACAGCAAAATGTGTTTAGATACTATATTTGAAACAGGTTTGACAGAGGGTCAGGTAGCAGCAACTCTGTAATGCACAATAAAGAGTGCATGATTAAGCAGATAACTGTATCAGCACAGGGAGCATTTCCCTTTCTTTCATCCTAGGAGACAGCATTTGTCCCTTTGATCCCTGAACAGATCAAAGACCTCACTAATCAATTATTTCCCTTTTTGTCTTTCACATTCTGCCACAGACCTTCAAACACAAATAGCAGATTGTTCCAAGAATTCTTTATTTGTTTTCTTTTCTTACAACACTACAAATAAGTGTTTTGAATTCACTTTTGAAGAATGTCTATTCTTCAGAATATGACTTTGCAAAGATAAGCTTTTAATATTTCCATGGTGCAGTTTATTACCCTGCTAAAGAAAATACCTTTGATTCTTTTAAATACAACACCAAAAGAAAATCTAGAGCAATGTACAATGTTATTTTGATAAATAACAGGAGTCTTCTGTGCTTTTAAAGAACATTTACCCAGCAATATCCTGCCAGCATTCTTTTCATTTCTACTTTCTTGCCTTCCTCCATTAGCCATAAGCTAATTCACATTGTCCTGAACTGTTCTGACCCAAGCCTTGTTCAAATTAAACAAACACAAACTGTGTATAAAAGCAAAACTTTTTTAATGCGGCACTGGGAATTCAGTGCATTCCCAGCCAAGAGACATTTAAACCTAATTTTCCGATATCGAAAGCAAACCTTTTCAAGGTTGCAAAAGGCTGCCAAGAACAGAAGACTAATTACTGATTAAATATCCACCAACAGAAGTTTCAAAAACAAACCAGAGTAAGCAGGGCTTCAACGAGGACTCTGAGTCTAAAGAACTTCTTTGCTTCCCGAAAAGAACACATCCCCGAGGGCTGGTTTTTATCCCTTATGTGAGGGACCATCACCTTCCAGCCTTTCTCCCGAGTCGTCCTTGCTGCTTCAGCTGCTCTTTCCTTCAAGCAGCCCTGCATGCATGTGCAGTGGGCACAGGCTCCCCAGGGTCCTCTGCGTCACTGCTGCCAGACTCCACAACTTCTGAAGGCAGCACCCCACTCTCCGATAGTCCTGGCCCCATCCCTACATCACACACAGGCCCCTCATTTGAGTCCTTGCTGTCAGAGACGTCAGCCATCTGCACCTGCTCCAGGTGAACCACAACATGAACTGAGTGCAACTCAATTCACAGTGACTAGCACTGATGAAGTTACCTAGTTTGGGTAATGCAACATCTGCATGAAGATATCTGAAACATGTGTTGCTGATGTTGCAAGCTCAGAGAGCACCAAGGATCCCTGAACTAGGTGCCTCTATCTGAAAAGTGGGCACATTTAAAATTTTATTTTATCTAAGAAAAAAAACCCACAACATCAGCAACACATGTTTCAGATATCTACTATATCCCAGGCAATGGATTTATATTGCCATGGCTGTGAAAAAAGATCTTACTTTTATGCTGAAAGGATCTACTGTAGAACATGGCTTCATTCAAGACCCATACATTACTGGGAAACACCAAGCTTAACACTAATTTGCTTATGAGAGACCTGTTAATTGTTCTTATCAGTTCATCAACCTTTTTTCTTGCAAACCATATCAGTTGCTGTCATAAGTTCATCCATTTCATTCTCGATTGCACAAAGATGATTCACCATCTTTATATGTGTGGCCCAACAATTCACAGTGTTCATATCAACATAGTCATTACCAAAGCCAACCTGCATTTGATGCTCCCTTTCACTTAAAGAGATTCTTTCAGTGATCAAAATTCAAAGGTGGCATGTTGCTTAAAGCATGCTGATGGGTATCTACTGTAGTACTTGTGAACATTAGCAATACAGGTAGCCCTCGATTAACAAAGTTCACTGAAAAATGTGACTTATGACCGTTTTTCACAGTTATGACCTTTGCAGCATCCCTATGATCAATTCAGAGGCTTGCCAACTGGTTCATAATTATGACCATTGCAGCATTCCAGGGTCACGTATACCAGTGGTGGGATTCAAATTTTTTACTACCAGTTCTGTGGGCGTGGCTTGGTGGGTGTGGCTTGGTGGGCATGGCAGGGGAAGGATACAGTAGTAAAATCTCCATTCCCGCTCCACTCCAGGGGAAGGATAGTGTAAAATCTCCATTCCCTCCCCACTTCAGGGGAAGGATACTGTAAAATCTCCATTCCCTCCCCACTTCAGGGGAAGGAAACTGTAAAATCTCCATTCCCTCCCCACTCCAGCGGGAGGATACTGTAAAATCTCCATTCCCTCCCCACTCCAGGGGAAGGATACTGTAAAATCTCCATTCCCTCCCCACTCCAGGGGAAGGATACTGTAAAATCTCCATTCCCTCCCCACTCCAGGGGAAAGGTTACCACCAGTTCTCCAAACTACTCAAAATTTCCGCTACCAGTTCTCCAGATCTGGTCAGAACCTGCTGAATACACACCTCTGATGTATACCCTTTTGCCACCTTCTGACAAGCAAAATCAATGGGGAAGCCAGATTCACTTAACTTCCAGGTAACTAACTTATCAATTGGAGTGATTCACTTAACAACTGTGACAAGAAAGGTTGAAAAGTGGGGCAAAACTCACTTAAGAAACATCTCCCTTAGCAATAGAAATTTTGGGCTCAATTGTGGTCATAAATTGAGGACTACCTGAATAACCTTTTCTCATAACAACATTCTGCCAGCTGAAATATACAAACAATATATTGGTGACTTATAACATTGGAGGCATTATTTTTCATTCATTATTTTTAATTCAATATACTTATTCCCAAAAAGGTATGATTGCACTCTGTATGGCTTTTCATCCATCCATTTCTCATTGTGCACAACAATAAAGAGGGGTTTCAAACTTAGGATATAATATGTCCCTTTGAAATAATCCTCAGAATACTAGCTGCATTCCAGTAGGACAAACTCAAACACAGTTCAAATGTTTTAAGTTGGGTGAAAATAAAGCTATTTAGCTATTTAGCTTTATTTTTCCTATTTAGCCATAAAATATAAACTTCTTCTATCCTTGTTTCGTACCTTTGAGCCACATGTGTAAGTGGTAGTCCATATTCATAGGAGTAGTAAAATTAACCAAAGACACGGTTGTCATGATTTACAACCTGAGCTTGACAGATCAATATTTCATTGCTTAATTTGACTTTTTGACTTGACTTGGCAAAAGATTCACAGCCATGGAATTTAAACTTAAGCCTGCTTTTTCTCATTTACTGAATTAACAGATTCTTGGCTTCAGACTTGTTGGACTTGAAAATGAGCAGTTGTATGCTATCTCTGGGTTGGGAACCAGTTGCCACCTGACCTATCTTAACTTTCACATATCTTTAAACACTTTTAAAGCACAAAACAATTTCATTATGTGATGGAAAAAAATCCATTAATCCAAGCCTATTATCACTACCTTTTCTAATCCCCACACTGGTTATCAGGGGAGTAGAGTTGTTTTTTGTTTTAGTTTTCAGAATAAACCTTGAGTTACTCAGGCAACACATTAACAGGACAAAAGAGCTATTGTCATCAACATTATCTTCAATTATTTCATCCCTGCCTGGGAATAAACAAGGCAAGTAAGTGAGTACAAATTGTCCTGAGTTGTGTCTTTCCCTCCCTTCTCTTTGCATCTGATGCAGCTCATGAAAGCTTATGCCTCCTAATAAAATTTATTTATCAGGAAAGGTGCTACCAGATTCTGAACCTTTTTGCTGCCATATATTAAATCAGCTTTCCTCCTAAAATTCCCTTCCCATGGGATTTTTTAAAAACGTTTCCATTTTAAAAGTAATCTCTTTCAAATAATTTTTTTTGTTTGACAGCACAGACTACCCTATTACCTCTTAAGGAGTATCAAGCAAGACATTTGCTGTGGTTTTTATTGTAATTAAAGTATTCTGCTCAGCTTAGTTCTTGCTAAATAAAGAGAGCATGAACAGGGAAGCACTATACAGATAGATACTGCTCCAGACTCTGCTATTAGCAAACAAAACCATTCTGAAAGCTCATCAACAGCCAAAGGAACAATCATACAGACACACCAATCATTCAGCAAATTAGGCAAATCCACGCAGCAGTTTTAAATGCATCTGGAAATTCAATGTCTACAAGACAATATCCATAAGGCAAACAAAAAGCATGCACAGAGTGCACATATCCTGAAGTTCAGCACTGTGAAATATGTGGCTGGAAGGCCTTGTGCAAGTCGGCCTATCCCGTGAATTTTTCAGAGTGGAAATGAGCAAAATTTGAGCTCCTTTTTTGGTGGTATTTGTTGTGATTTTAGTGATGAATTTGAAGAGGTCTGTTTGATGCCTTTAGTCTTGCAGATGCTTAAAACATTCGTTTCACTCATTTAAACTCCCTGGAACCTCATCTCCAAATGGATCCTGATTCCATTTAATTTTGGAGTGCAGCCTTCAACAAGCCATAGAAAGTCTGGTATGATTCTCTGATCAACAGAAATTGCCTCTTTCTGCCAAATCATTTCAAAGTAACAAAAAATAACTTTGCATTTTAAACAAGCTAAAAGCTTATATGAACATGAACAGTGTGCTCCTCCAACACCAACTCGGAATCAGACCAAACCAACCAAGAACTTAAATGCTTTCTGTGGTAGCGGACCAACGCAACAACACTAGCAAAACTTGAAGAGCTGTGCAGTACTTCAAAGTTAGCTTTGCTTTGCTGACAGCTTGAACAAAATACTTCTCAAAGTGGTTTCATGGAACAATATTGCATCCTGCCGTTAAGTGGTAGAAATAGTTAATCAACCAAAGCATAGCATGTCACTCTAATCAATGTTTCCCCACCTTGGCAACTTGACAATATGTGGACTTGAACTCCCAGATTTCTCCATGTTTGCTGGGGAATTCTGGGAGTTGAAGTCCACCTCTTCAAGTTGCTAAAGCAGGTTGAGAAATTCTGCTTTAGATAAGGGACCAAGGTCACCAAGCTCAGGGAAACTACAAGATGAGCTTTGAAAAGGAGCCAGCTCCATCTTGCCTTGTGGTTTTGCCCACCTGCCTGCCTTCTTCCTCAAAGGAGAGACACTTCTTTTCAGGCTGGCTCCTGATGATTAAGAACAGCACCTCATCTCAGAGGAAAGTTGGACAATTAGAAGGAGATAAGCCTCTTAGGATAATGTGGAGCATCTAAAGATGTACACTTGTAGCTCCTATAAGATATACATTTTGATTTAATCCAAACTGCTGCTTGTATTTTGTATTGTATTTAGTCTTATTTTGTTCTACCTATAATCTCTCTCTCTCTCTCTCTCTCTCTCTCTCCCTCCTCTCTCTGGTGTGTGTATCCTGGACAATTAGCTGCAAGTAAAATCCTGAAGGATTCACAGCATTTTTCTTTTGCCCCATCGACTTCCTCTGTTTTCTCCTTAACCTTGACCTACACTGTTATGTATGCAGAGTTTGAATTGATTGGTTGTTCTTGTAAAGTGTTTGAAATCATTGGTTAAAAAGTGCGGGAAAACCCTGCACTCTGATTGGCTGTCAGCTGAGGCAGCTGGCTATATATAGCTGTCTTGGCTAAGCCAAATTGGGTCCGTTCTGAGCTGAAGTCACAATAAAACTTAAGAGCTGAAGCACTCCGCATCTGCCTCTTCATGCAAACTTAACACTGGTGATGAGGGTGGGATTCCCCTGAAGAGAAGGTGATGCAGAACAGAAGCAGAGCGAGATGGCTGCGCTGAACACCCCCAGCCCCGTTCGATCCGACGGCAGAAGACTGGCAGTCGTATGCAGATCATTTCCAAATGTATCTGGTGGGAAATGATCTGGCCGCCATTTCTGAGCAGCGGAAGAGGGCGGTCTTTCCCACGTACTGTGGTCCGGCAGTTTTCAAGATGGTGAAGGCACTAGCGGGAGCAGCAGACGTGAAGGTAATGGCATGGCCTGATCTGGAAAGGCTGTTAAGGGCACACTTCCTCTGTTTTCTCCTTAACCTTGACCTACACAATAAACAACTTGCATCTTTTCAAGCCATATCAGTCTCCTTCTGACAGGGAATTTATCCCTGCTCTGCTACTGAGAGAAACACAAGACAGCAAACACCTGGGGAAGATTTTCCACTCCTTTCCTCTCAAATCAGGTGCAGAGAATTTCTTCTGGATGATGATAGTGACTGAACAGACCAGACCCTCCCATGACTTGTGAGAGGGAGCAACAGGAACCCCTACTAGATCCCTCTGTGAGTGTGCCATCGCAGCCCCTCACCTCTCAAAGCAAAACGAAGCCTTGCTTGCATTCTCCAGCACTTCAACAGTGCTGGAGGAGATGCTGAAGAGGCCGCAAGCTGATGTGAAGCAGCTTGTTGAGGCAAATTGTGTGGCCTCTTTACTTAGACAAAATGCTTCGTGTTGCTTTCTCAGTGTGAAACATCTTATTAAACCAAATCAAAACCACAGGCTCTGTAGTGATGTGGAGCAATGCACAGGCATACACATCCATTTGCATTTGCCTGTCTGCTTTTACATGCATTCATCTGCTTTCTTTTTCAGGAGAGGCTGAAATCCAGACAGCAAAATGTGGATGTACCCTTCTTACTAACCTATGTGAATTCTCATTTTCCCCACATAAAGTATTTTCTAAAACCTAAATAATGTATCAGGCTGGTTGGGATTCTTGCATTTGTGAACATTTTTAGTCCAGCCATCTTGCTTAAGGGCTGCTTTTCTCTCAGTGCACCATGCCCTCACCAAGTCTCCAGCCTAAACCAATAATAGTGATTTTTGCTTGTGTACTGACTAGACTGGAAGAAGTTTGGAATGAAAGCAATCAACTTCAATCCAGATATCAATATCTCAGCTCTAGTGTTTGAAACTTTCTGCGCACACAAAACAACATTACATGAAACAATCATGAACAAATTTGAATTCAAATACTCGAATGACTGTATAAAGGATTTTGCACACCTCTAAATATAATATTGACCACAAAGCAACTTTCCATGTCAAATCTCATTTTTTTCAGGGTTTGCTAGCTAACATAGGAACTTCTGAAATTATCCCTTGTGACTTTGCAACCATACAGAGGTTGCAAAGTTGTATAGTGTGTGAATTGAATTGGATTTTTGTCCGGTCTCCAATCTTTTCCTTTTGAGAAGGTAATTGGCTTATAGCTCCAGTTCTTTGACATCTCAGTGACCTTAAATATCATCAATCATGCTATCCTCTGAGCCTCAGGGGATTAGAAGTAGGAGGTGGTTCTTCTTTCTCTCCATGTCCAGTTTCAGTCAAAGTTGTGTGTGTGTGTGTGTGTGTGTGTGTGTGTTAAGAGATCAAATCGGAGGCCTCTGCTCTTTTATTTAACACCTACATGAAAGCACTGGGGAATGCTTCAGCATAGGGTCTAGTATCATTAGTATGCTGATGATACTCAGATGTATATTTATGTACTGAGCCAATCAAGCAATGTTGGCATGGTCCCTTCCTTGTAATTGGAGGCTAAGAGAGTCTGGATAGTGGAGAACAGGTTTTGGATCAAACCTGGCTGTGGATTTTAAGGCCCTCCGGTTCTAGAGATTACTATCTTTCACTCTGCCTGTTGATGCACTTTTCCAGTAAGAGCAGGTGAACAATTTGGGGGTCCTTCTTGAATGCATCCATGGCTAGGGGTGCTTAGGGGTTCATCTTAAGCACCAGTTGCACCCATTTGTGGACCAGGAGGCCTTGTTCATGGTGATAGATGCCTTAGTCACTTCCTTCTTGAATTACTGTGCTCTACAATACAGTAATTCAAGAAGCCCTTGAAGATTATTCAAAAGCTGCAGTTGAAGATTATTCAAAAGCTGCAGTTCACAATGCAGTTTTGGCATTTCTTGATACACTCAAATAACACTGGTTCTCCACAAGCTACGCTGGCTCACAGTAGGCTTCCACATCCAATTTATGATGCTGGTTACCATCTGTATAATGCCTTAAATGGCATAGGACCAGACTATTTGTGGGACCACATGCCCCCATTGTTTATGTGTACCATGTTTAGCAAAGCAGGAATGCTCTGGGTTCCTTCATTGTTCCTTCAAGCAATGCCATTTTGTTGGGCTCCAAATTTCAGCCTTCTCTGTGGCTGTGGCTGTCTTGTAGAATATCATCTCCCCAAAGAATTAGATGGTCCCAACATCGTTAGTTTTTTTAAAAAAGTTTCTGAAGACCTTGCTGTTTACCCTAGTTTAGGCAGTTAGGAAAACTTCGTTAGTGATCTCATTTTGTTTTACGGGTATTGTAGAATCAGGCTATCATTAGTTTGTACAGTTTTGATGTTTCAAATCTTTGTACACCACCCAGAATCACTGCTGTGAGATGGGAAGCTCAATAAATAATTTAAATAAATAAAGTAAGAGTTGTGCAAATAGGACACTGAGCTCTTAGTGATAGTATTCTGCTCCCTTTTAAACCAAAATCAAAATACTGTATCATTTCCTATCACCCATAATGATCAGTGGCCTAACATATTCAAACAAACCTCACTGTGTAAACAGGAGTCTGTTTTTTCATACTATTTAGTTAGGTGAGGAAGATAAATGGTTTCAAAATTTGATAAACAAATACATAGTATGCAAGAAGGAAGGGGTTGAATCCTGAAATCTTGGAACTGACTGTGCTACTGCAAGCTGCATTGGGGATACCATTTTGTCTGCTTTATTGAGGAGCACATAATTTTGACAAGTTAGTACAGCGGTGTGTTTAAAAGAACAGAATAACTGATTATTTAGAATTAAACATCAAGCAAGCTTCAACTGTTAAAACAGCTATTTGAACAGTATGTTTTTTGTTCTCCATGGACATTTTACTCTTCAGATGAAAGAAAATATCACTTGGACAGTCTTAACTGATTCCCACAATGCACATTTCCTGTAAGGAGGCCAATGGGAATGAGGGAAAAATTTTGAAGTTCAACTGTCTCCTCCTTACAAGAGAGATAACTCTCTTGCAACGTAACATGTCAAGCAACATAACATGTAAATGGTATTATATAGCATACTGTCCACCACTTCATATTTTCTAGTCCATTTCCATTTCCATTTTATTTTATTTTATTTTATTTTAGGCAAAGGGCAGGTTCTGGTATATGAAAAGGGGATACAGAATCACTGCATGGACAGTATTTCCAACAACCCCAATATTTTCAAGTGGTTTGTATTTTTTTTCTCCTTATACCACTTTCAGAATTTATTTATTTTTCTTTTATTCTCATCCATTTTGCCTCCATTTCAACCCACAATTACTGCAAGTTCTAGTCAAATAACCTCTTTGGAGTTATAGTCAGTTCCATAAGGAATAAAATAAAATAAAGAAACTTCATCAGATTTCCATTGTTCAATTCAGGATTTGTAATTCAAACCTAAACAGGTAAAACATCTGCATTTCCAATAAGCATAGATCTGGTTTGCACTTGGCTTGGAGATCATCAAGGATTTCAGAACTGTAGACTGAACTTGAGAACACTTCCATATTGCCACCAGGAAAACTGCAATGACATGTCAGGCTCCCTGGTTCAAACTTGGCAGAAGTTACTCCAGACACTTGGAACAGTTAAGTAAGAATCTTTATTACAAACTGAGATGAAACCACCTCAAGCAGTTGATTATTCTCCACTATGAGAGTGGAGTTCTTTCATACACCTACTTATATAGACTACAAAAGTCAGCCATTCCACGACCAGTATCATCTTTATCAGTAATCGTCAGACATAAGTAGATAAATCTTATTCTGTGAGGTTAAACCCTCTACCAGGAATTGAACTCACAAACAATTGTACTATATACAGTGCATTAGCTTTGCAAGCTATCCAAGCTCAGGAGTTTGAAGAAGGAACATATAGAATCTATCAGAATGATGTATACTTTTTTCTTTCTTAAGTTATCAGAGCTGAGTTACAAAGATGTTGCATTACGCCATGTTTCTATGTATGGGTCATATAATTAAATCCTTGTGAATCTAATTTGGAAGTTCTTTTTCCTGCTGGTCCCAAGACTTATTGAACACATTTCTCAAGTGCTCTGCAGTGGTCCTTGGTAGTTTATTTCTTGATTTATGATACTTCAGTCCAGAGGTGGTATTCAACAGGTTCTGACCAGTTCTGGAGAACCAATAGCGGAAATTTTGAGTAGTTCGGAGAACCGGCAAATGCCACCTCTGACTGGAGATTTTACAGTATCCTTCCCCTGCCACACCCACCAAGCCACGCCCACAGAACCGGTAGTAAAAAAATTCGAATCCCACCACTGCTTCAGTCCATCATTACTAGCATTTGTGCTCTGGGGTCATCTTGTTCTGCTCTAGTTTGTAATTCCTACATCACTGGTAACAGAGATCAAGTCAAGGGCATCTCTACTAATGCCCAGATAGATAGCTGGACCTAACTAATCATGGATATCAGAACTGGGAAGTGAGAGATCTTGGGCTAGATGCCAAATTAGGAAGAAGGCAATAGCAAAACCCACTACATATCGTTGCCAAGAAAAATACACCAAAATGTCCGTGAGGCCACCAATAATAATTTTTTACTTGAAAAAGACTTCATTAAAAAAAAAGCTACTTCATTTTTAATTAGATGCCAAAGATGATACAGAAAGGAAACTAGTGATGAATCTAGACCAGAGTATGAGAAGTTCCTAACTTTCTCTTTTTCACAGTTATCAGAAGGCATTACAAATGGAATAAAGAAGCTGCAATAAGGTGAATAATTCTGTCAGAACAAGTAGTGATTTTATTTTATTTTATTTTTAGAAAAAAACCCCACATTGCTTGCAATTCAGAAGCGAAAGTTGCTTTCCCTTACCTCTTCCTTTTGCCTTGGGTATTCCTAATTCACATTTTCATGTTTCGCTCTAGGGGATTTGAGGGACATTGTTTGAAATTTCAGGAATATCCTTCTGATGTTACAACCACAGAAACTTCTGACTTCTGATTCTGTGTCACTTTTGACCTGAAGCACTAGCAGCAAGAGTGACAATCCATAATCTGAACAGAAGAACTGCCAGTAAACTAAATTTATGAACACAAGGCCCTTTGATCCTGAGACATGCCCAAAGGTATTGATGGATGCCTTTGATAAAGGGACCAACCAATCACAGGCTTCTCACCTCTGGTTTGACTTATACTCAAGTAGCTTTGATGCACTGTCAGTGTGCCATGCACCTTTGTAACAAGGCATTATTTTGTTGAGTTGCCAACTCTGTGGATTAAGAAGATAAGGAAAAAAGGTTTCTATTCCTCATAGGCAGCAAGGGCCACATCACAATTGACAGTCACATGATTTTCCAAATCACACATTTTCTCCTCGTAACAAATATGAAAGAGAGATAAAGGATCGTGAACATATTTCCCGATCGATAGAGCTCCTTACAATAAAGTAAACCTTTGTGCTGAAATTCACATGAAAATAACTTACATTTTCTTTTTCTGAGCGAAGATCATTTCTATGCAGTAAAGACACTGTGGGTGAAGTGATTTTAAAAAAATATTTACACTGCTCTACAGAGGTCTCTAATGGCACGCTGGGAAGAAAACATTGTTATGAATTTCATTGGCTTGATCACGGGGAAGAGTGATTAGGGAAAGACAAAGGAATGTTAATACTTCTAAATGCTGCTAGATGATTTTCTGAATGGGCAATCAACGTACAGGGGTGAAGTCTGGGATCAGAGCTGCACAGATGTGAGACTGAAAAACAAAGCTAGGCTGGAATCTCTCAGACTTTTTTTGTGAGAAAAGTTTTGAGATTTTGTGGAAATACTTTTTGTTCAGGTTTTTCCCCCAAATGCAATTATGATTAGGTTGGCAGCCATTCCTTCGTCTCCATGATACCCTAGCACAGTGTTTTTCAACTTTTGTCACCACACTGCACACTGACAAGGGGTTAACTTGAGCGGTTGCATATCTCTTTGAATAGAATGGAATAGAATTCTTTATTGGCCAAGTATGATTGGACACACAAGGAATTTGTCTTTGGTGCACATGCTCCCATGTACATAAAAAATACATTCATCAGGAATCATAAGATACAACAGTGATAGTCATAGGTTAGTAATAAGCAATAAAATCATACTAGGAAACAAATAAAACAATATAAATCGTAAAGATACCAGCAACAAGGTTATAGTCATAAGTGGGAGGAGATATATAATAGGAAGGATGAAAAGAATAATAGTAATACAGTCTTAATAAATAGTTTGACAGTGGGAATTAGTTGTTTAGCAGAGTGATGGCATTTGGGGGAAAATGTCCTTGTGTCTAGTTTTTCTGGTGTGCAGTGCCCTACAGTGTCATTTTGAGCATAGAATTTGAAACAATTTATGCCCAGGATGTGAGGGGGTTTATAGATATTTTCACAGCCCTCCTTTTTGACTTGTGCAGTGTACAGGTCCTCAATGGAAGGCAGGTTGGTAGCAATTGTTTCTTTCTGCAGTTCTAATTATACGTCGAAATCTGTGTCTGTCTTGTTTGGTTACAGACAACCAAACTTTGGTGGGGTTTTTAGGTTACAAAACAATCTGTCCTGTAGTGTCACAGTTTGCTTAGATTTGGGTGGAGAAATCGAGGCAGTCTGTCCCTGATGATGTTGTGGAGGCAGGGATCTGGCTACACAACTGCACAGCACTTCCAGTCATTGCTCACTGATACAACACACTTGTGGACTTTTCACTGCATAGCACTTGATCTAAAAGGACGCTAGATTAGGGACACTGTAGAAGATGCCAAATGGCTGTCATCAAGTTGGCAAGAGCTTGTACCACAAGGAAAATTAAATAAGCCAAGCCCTGTAACCAACTAAAAAATGGAAAAATCCTCATAACCCTAGGAGACTTTTGAATAAAATGCTCTTCCCTATTTAACTGCTGGTCAACAGGGCAGCTTCTATGTCTCTGCTGATATCCACTGTGACAATTGATCCATCCCAACCTGATTTATCTCTTACCAGACCTCTAGTGACATTCATATCTCTATGCAGCCTCATAATTTACTAATGTGCTAGGCCAGTCTTTTTTTTTAATCACTTTTTCTCAGTTAAACGACTTCACAAGACCTTTGTGGGAAGAAAGGAGATGATTGCATCCATGTCAGATTCCTACTAACCTTGCTCCCCAAAGCAAAATCCTGTTTTCACTGTGTAATTTATGGTATCAAGAATAGCACTCTTCAAAACAAGAAAAGAAAAATGTTGTTTTCAAATATCCTGACTTCAGTGGATCTGCTTTATAAGCAAGGATTTTGTCACCTTTTGGTGGTGAAGTGGTTAGAATGTAGCATTGTAGGCTAAACGCTGTCATCAGCCAGGAGTTTGATCCTCACTGGCTCAAGGTTGACTCAGCCTTCCATCCTTCCAAGGTTGGTAAAATGTGGGCTCAGATTGTTGGGGGCAATATGCTGGCTCTGTAAACTGCTTAGAGGGGGCTGTAAATCATTATGAAGTGGTATGTAAGTCTAAATCCTATTGCTTTTAGCTGTATATTTGAATGTAGTTCACAGCATGGTTCCTCCTAAAGAAAAGAATATTGAATTTGCTAGTAGACAGGATTGCACATCTGCCTGGCTCTATAGCTAAGGTACTTGGCTGCCCATCATTCTTGAGGTGTCAGAGGTGATCTTGGTGGGACTGATATAAAGTTTGAGAGTTATCAGGACCTTAGATAGATTCTGAGGTCTGTTTGAGTGAGGTATCCCAGTGGACATTTTAATTTTCCCTGGAAGATTCATTTAGACTTGTGACAGTCATCCTGATTTGTCTAAAGAAGATGAGGATAAAAATTAGAGTAAAAACCTTCTGTCTTTTACTTTTCAGAGGGAAAAAAATACTCCACCCACCCAAGTTTGTGGAGGACTATGAAATATGGTAAGTGGGAGATGAATGAAAACACCCCGCCCCCGAGGCTTATAAAATGCAAATTCATTTATAACCAAACTTTTTTTTTGCTGGAAGTCTCCAGTATTGTTTCATTTGATAGTCGATTCCGTTTCAAAGAGGAACCATCTAAAACAAATGCATATGTATATATCTCATGATATGAAATATAAACACAGTACTTTAGATTTTACCCTGTTTTTATATCGATCTTTTTAAAAAATAAATTGAAAAGAGTTAAATCTATTCTTCCTGTTCAATATCCTTGCTCCCTCCTTCAACCACTTAACCAGAATTCTATTTCAGATATTTTGTGTCCTACTTTGATAGAAAAGAAATACTATTGATATTTTTATTTAGCTTCATAAGAAGCATGTTTGTTTTTGTTCATAGATTTAAAGCCCAAAATGGACCAGCACTGTAAATAAAACATGCAATCTCATTTTAAAAATTTATTACAAGGAACTTTGTTTATGATTTCATGTTCTCTAGTAATAATTAATTGGAGGCCTTCACTGGTCCCTATAGACCAACTATCATTCAAAATGCACTAAAGGATGATCAACACAGAGCATCTCGTCAACAGTAGCAATAACCATATGTGTTTTTGATTCTGGCTTAATATAATTTTTAAAAAGTCTTATTACAATTTATATCATTTACAAATATCAAGACCAACACATTTCTCTACATCTAGATGGACACGCACGCACCCCATTTATTCCCAGTCACTAATAAATACTTAATAATTGTGATTTTGTATTGCTATAGTTTCTGTGTTCAAAGCAGTGGAAAATCCTGGCAAGTACTAATGAATTAAACATATTTATGTATTTTGGACAACTTGTTATCAATACAAATTATTTTTGCATTACACAAAGTATGTAACAAAAGGGAAGCAAATCTTCCCTTCAGTCAATTTGCAAATCTTCAGGAAAAAGATTATTTGCAAATATTACAAAACACTTCCTTTCAAGAGTTTGTTCAAGTCAGGCAGCATCCAAATTGAATAAAACAAACAAATATATAAATAAAGACAAGCTTTACATCATATGAATATCTGGCTGCATTTTATTATGGGCTGTATTATAGCTAGTTAGCATAATGTTGAAAGAGATTGTAGTCTCTGATCAAAAGTAGAGGCCATTTATAGTAATGCTGAGAAACCAGCAAAATGGATGGATAGTAATTCTGGGCTAAATTGCCTCTTCTCTATGTTTCTTATTGCCTATGCTGATCAAGTGATTTTCATCACACAATGGTTGGGCATGCACATTGTGTTAGGCCTAATGTGCCTGGTTGTTCGCCATAGCCCACTTGCTGCAGTCAACTCACCATGACCAACTCACCACAGGACAATAGTTTCACTAATATTAAAGAAATAGTAGAATAGCATCATTAAAGAAAGGATGCAAAAGGAGGGACGAAATAAAATGTGAATGACAAAAATTAAAATATTTTTTAAATTATTTTAAATAATTGAATTGTTGAATTTTCCCTTAGTGAGTTGTCCTGTGGCAATTTGGCCGTGGTGAGTTGGCCGTGGTGAGATGATGGTGGAAAGTTGGCTGCGGTGAGTTGTCCCATTCCATGGTATCTTAGCCAACCAGGCAGGAGTTGGTTAAGTAGTTGGTTATCAGAGTTGATAAACTGTGGTTGATAACTTAGTGTGATGTGCAAAGCTTGACATGTACTTTTTGCAAATATACATATTTTTGTTACATATTAGTGTTTCAGTTTTTGTGCACATTTAATGGCATACTAAAGGTTAACTGGACCAGTTATTTAGGAGTTCATATCAATTAACAATACAAAAAATCCAGAGTAATTTTCAGTAGAAATCTAAAGATGTAACAGTGATGAAGCAACAGTACATCAGATAGTATGATGTTCATTGTTAGGGAAAATCAAAAGAAAGTCTTTGATGTCTTAAGGATTGCAATATTGCTGTAAGATGAGTTCCTTTGGATACAAAATTCCAGAAATGGAGAATTGCAATAAAGAAATCTTTATGCTTGACTTCCATTTGGCTTATCTCAGATGACAGGAACATTGAAAGACTCTAAAATTAATTTTAATATCATGCTAGGGTAGATTACTGCCCCTTAACACAACCTTGTAGAGATTTCTATAGAAGGAAGCCTCAGGTAGTCCACAGGTGATATTTATTCTGGTCTGTCTTTGGCCGTATGTTCACATGGTATCAAGAGGCTTCTACAGCCTTTTGTAACTGAACCATTAACTTCTGGTCTCTTGCAGTGCTGTAAGAAATGTTGCAAGAATGATTATTCCATGTTAGCTCCTAAGCCAGGGTTTCCCAATCTTAATAACTTTAAGACGTGTGGACTTCAACTCCCAGAATTCCCCAGCCACAGGGGAAGGTCTGCCTGGGGAATTCTGGGAGTTGAAGTCTATACTTCTTAAAGTTTCCAAGGTTAGGAAACTGTATTATAAAAAGTGGGGCAGGCAATTTCTTCTTGGTACCTCTCCGCTTCCTGGATTTCTCCATCCCTGCTGAAGTCATGGTGCCATCTCAATGGGCTTTATTTAAACTGCTTAAATAGAAATTAAGGCACTATCGTACTTTATCACTATTGCACCAAGTTTTCCTGGAGCAGTGGATTTTTTTCCTTTCAGTGAAAACTAAGTGGGATATTTGTTATTTACATGGATGTAAACAATTCCAAACTCCCAGTGACTTGGGGGCATTTTACAAAATTTAAGAAAATAAAACAAAATTATGTGCATCGAGAAGAGCGGCTCCCAACCTTTGCAGCTTGGTCACCCAGCTGATGGGAATTGGATTATGCAAATAGTGGGCCATGCACATGTAGCTCAATTTATGCAACCTTATTCAAGGTGGAAAACATATCTAATACTGCTTCCTCCTACTATTTTCTCCACAACAAGAATAACAACCCTGTGAGGCAAGTTGGGCTGAGAGAGAGGGAGATTGGCCCAAAGTCACTCAGTCTTTTTCATGCATAAGGTGGGGGCTAGAACTCAGTCTCTTGGTTAACCATTAGTTCTCATATGAATATAATTTATGGTAAATTGGGAACAAAACAAATAAATTAAAAATGGCTATTGGGGAAATTTGTGACTGTTTTTTCAAACTTCTACAGTTCTACTCCTTCCTAGATGGCAAAGCTACAAGCTCAAGACATTAAGCACTAGTTATACAATGTCACAGCAGTAGCAAAAAGTGGAATTAGAACAGAACAGAATAACAGAGTTGGAAGGGATCTTATAGGTCATCTAGTCCAACCCTTTGCCCAAGCAGGAGATCCTACACCATTTCTGAGAGATGGTGGTTCCATCTCTTCTTGAAAGCTTCCAGTGATGAAGCTCCTACAGCTTCTGAAGGCAAGGTGTTCCATTGGTTGATTGTTCTCACTGTCAAAAAATTTCTCCTTATTTCCAGGTTGAATTTCTCCTTGACCAGTTTTCATCCATGATTCCTTGTTGGGCTTTCAGATGCTTTGGAAAATAGATTGCCCCACCCCTCTCTGTCAGACTCTCTGCACCTCTACCTATGTTTGATCAGAATGAAAACCAGTTTAGCAAGATGTTGTATCCTACCTTTATTACTTTTACATGGTAGGTAACATATCTAACACACCTTCCTCCTCCTATTTTCCTCACAACCGCAACCCTGTGAGGTGGATTGGCTGAGAGAGAGGTGGGAGGGAGGGAGGGAGGGGAAGGACACAGAGAGAAAGAGAATGACTGACCCAAAGCCGGCTTTCATGGCTAAGATGGTACTTGAACTCATGATCTCCCACTTTCTAGCCTAGTGCGTTAGCCACTAGACCAAACTGGCTCTAAATCATCTGAGTGTCAAAATACACTACACTTCTCCATACCAGATTCTGCATAAAAGTCCAAATCGATTCACTGAAGGCCTTTTCGGGTGGCAAGTCCTGATAGCCAGCATTCCATCTATTGCTATAACTAAACTGTTATAAAATGAGCCTTTCTCTTCCCACCCACATCTGGTACAGTTCAAAGCTGAGCTATAAGAACAGTCTAGAGGAAATAGAAGTCCCATTATGGATTAAAGATTTTAGCAGCTGATTTGCAAGGCAGCATTTTAACATTAGACCACATTCCCTGCAGCATGTGGCACATGCTTGTATTATTTATGTAGCTGCAGATATTGTTTCAATGATAAGTCCGTATAAAGTTCCACAGAGGCAGATTATCCACCCATCGTGATCCCTCCTCATCCAGGATTCCAAATTGATAATTATGCACTGTGTAAAATTACTTTTCCCATTATGTTTTATTTGTTACTGGGTTGTTCCATTGGTCAACTTGAACTGTTAAACAAAGGGGAATAAAGAACATTAGACTGACATTCTCTACGCCTTTCATTATTTAATATCCCATTTTATAGCCTCATGTCACTGCCTATAAATCTTGTCTTTGTCTGTATAAGCTCTGTGCATTACGGGAAGCTTGAGCCTGGATTCTCAGCATGAATGTTGATCAAGATTGAACATACATATTTTTGTTGCTTTTGACAACATTCTATTCAAAGGTGCTCTTGCATCTAGGGTTACAATTCTGTACCTGCTTATCGAGAAGTGAGACCCACTGCAATCTTACTTTTCAGGAAGAAAAGAGTCTGATATATGGTTAGTTTTGGAGTTACTGAAAAGTAAGCTTTTGAGCCTAGTTTTCTTTTCTTTTTTCTTTTAACTCTTTAATCATTCTACAAAATAATTAGAAATCGTTTCCCTCAATTAAAATTGTACTCTCATTTTATGGAATAAAACAATTCTTTAATTAATCAATAGAAACCTGAGATGTAATTTCTTGATCCCTTATCTGGGAGGTATTTTAAATCCTGGATTACATAACTGGCAGTCCCAGTCTATTAATAGCCATTGGTAAAGATATTTAAAATGCCTGAGTGAATGTCCAAATTCAACAGCTTGACAGTTGCTGTCTAAATTATTCCTGTTGCTTTCTTGTGCTCTTCATTTCTGAAATCTATACCTCTTTTCTTTAGATCCTTTTTTGTATTGCTTTTCCCCTGTGGTGACCCAATTTCCTCATTTAGTGGAATCCTTATTTGTGCCACATTTTTATTTGAGTGGATGGCAGGTGGGAAATTCTAAGTGTGGGTAAAATTAAGATGATACCTTCCTTTTATTGCAGAATTGCCCAGCTAAATGTGTGAAGTGTCCTTGGGTTTTGCCCTTTGGGGGGGGTGTAGAATGGACAACAGGGGAGTGTTTTACTTCCCTTAGGGCAGGGGTGTCAAACACATGGCCTGCAGGCTGGATCCAGCCAGTGATAGGCCCGTGGGCTGTCCTGGAGACAGTGAGAGACTGGCCCCTGCTGCCCCAGCCCCAGTCATGCCCATTCAGTTGGCCGCAATGACCAGGCCACACCCACCCCAAACCTCCAAGGGCAAACAAAATCCCAACGCGGCCTGCAACGGGATTGAGTTTGACACCCCTGCCTTAGGACGAGGTGGTATAGTTTGTGGATGGTCAGGAATAATGAGAGAATGTGGCCTCTTAGTGGTTTCCATATTTGCTGGGAATTATTTAGTGTATTACAGGTAGTCCATAGTAGTTAAGATAGTAGTTAAGTATGTTTAAGTAGTTAAGATAGTAGTTAAGTATGTTTTGCCCAATTTTACAACCTTTCTTGCCACAGTTGTTAAGTGAAACACTGCAGTTGTTAAATTAGTAATACAGTTATTAAATGAATCTGTCTTCCCCATTGACTTTACTTGTCAGAAGGTCACAAAAGGCAATCACATGACCCAGGGACACTGCAACCGTCATAAATATGAGTCAGTTGCCAAGCATCTGAATTTTGATCTGTGACTGCACAGTTTTATGTGTGAAAACCAGTCATAAGTCACTTTCAGGGCCATTGTCACTTTGAACAGTCACTAAAGGAACTCCTGAACAGGTAGACCTAGACTTATTTTAGTAACTATTCAAAGTTACAAGGGCATTGAAAAAAGTGACTCGTGACCATTTTTCATGGTTAACGACCATTGCAGCATCTCCATGGTCATGTGAACCAAAATCAGACACTTGACAACTGACTCATATTTATGACCGTTGCAGTGTCCCAGGGTTACGTCATCTCCTTTTGCGACCTTCTGACAAGCAAAGTCAATGGGGAAGCCAGATTCACTTAACAACCGTGTTACTAATTTAACAACACCAGCCATCCACTTAACAATTATGGCAAGAAAGGGAAAAACTCACTTAACAAATGTCTCACTTAGCAACAGAAATTTTGAGGTAAATTGTGGACATAGGTAGAGGACTACTTGTACTACTTGTACTTTGTTTTGTCTTTCCTGGGAAAAAAGGTTGTTTGTGATTGTGATTGTTATGTATGTAGGTTTGAATGTTATTGGTTTAGTTTGAATTGTTCTTGTAAAATGTCAAATAGGATTGGTTTAAATAGTGCGGGAAAACCCTGCACTCTGATTGGCTGGCAACTACAGCTGCTGGCTATAAGAAGCAGCCGTAGCCCAGCCAAGTCGGGTCCATTCGAGCTGTAGTCACTTAATAAACTCTTCACTGAAGCTCTTTGCGTCTGACTCTTCATGCAAACATAACAGTGATTGTGCAGAAGACCTGTATGTATCCTTTTGATGCTTCTCACATGGATGTTTTATGCTTCCCTTTGGTCTGAGGGAATGCTTAGAGTTTTGTTTGGAGTCAAATACGATCTCTGTGTGTTTTGGTTGGCATTTGTCTTTTCATCCCAGGTGATTGTGCCCAAGGTCTTGTGTGCATGGGCATATTTTGTGTGTGTGTGTGTGTGTGAGAGAGAGAGAGAGAGAGAGAGGGAGGGAGGGAGAGAGAGAGAGAGAGAGAGATGTTTATGCTTAGTGAGGAATATCTTTTGCAAGTCAGTATGGTGATTTTTTGTGGTGGTTGTGATTGTTTACGTCTCATTACTTTCTTTTCTTAGGAGATTAATATGTTGTTCTGCTGTAAGGGCAAATAGATTTTTGGCATTTAGTTCCAGAGCGAATGTCTGCCCTTTAGCTCAATTTCTTAGGCAAGCAACTTATCATTTGTGACATTTTAGCCAAGCCAAATTGGCAACTATTGTTTTGATGTTTATGATAGTTTCTTAAATTTTAATGGGAGTTTTGATGATGCATAGTCTTTAACATGCATTGATGTTTCACCCCAGTGATAATTGTGTCTAAAGTTGGTTTGTATTTTTCTAAGACGTGTTATCCCACTCCTTATGATTAGCTTTCCCTATGGCTGTTGCATCTTACAAATCCAGAAATAGCATGTGACAGGATAGCTCAGGGCTTATTTCAGATTTGTGAGACAAATAAGAATATCAAAGGTTGTAAGGTACAATCATTCATTAAACCACAACTTAATAAATATGGGTTAAAACATGGCTTTGCTTTTATATTCCAGGGGAGAAAATAGTTGATTTTGCTCCACTGATCTCTGAAGCTATCCTATATTAATAATCTCAGACTCCAAAGATATTCTGGGCAGCGCATACCAGCTCTGCACAGCAATAGAATTTGCTCCTTAATGACTAATTACAGTCCATTTTCAGAACTCACATAATTTAATTATTTAAGAACCTTGCAGTGCATTTACTACAAAGCAGAGATATTCATAATTCCAACTGCACATTATCTTTGAAGTGAATTCACTTTAAAAAATTACACACTGAAGTAAATGAAAATATGTTACAGAAAAATAGAATGTTCTTTTCTCTTGCCCTCCTTCTTCAATGCAATTATAATACTTTTTATTTAACTCTCCAGTGTCAGAAGATACACAGCACAGTGAATAGTATTTTTAAGAGTTGGGTTTTCAAGCCCCTTGACTTGTTGAAGCAAAATCTTAATACGATATTTTAAAAGCAAACATGGCACAGATCGTGGTAAGTCAACATTCCTATGATTTTGTTTCATGGTGTAATTGCAAGTAAGACAACTTTTTTGCTTGGTTAATTCACTGCTTATTATGATTCCATGTTGTTCTCTTATAGCCATTGGATGAAAATTTCAATTTTTAACAAGTGTTTAATTATTTATTGTTCTTAAAATGTTCAGTGTTGGTGTGCATTTTTTGAGTTGCAAAGCATGTTAAACATTTCTGAAAAATGGGGATTCTTGAATGTTTATATGTCTGTTGATATCACATGGCAATTCAAGAATTCTAATCTTAAATACCACAACTAAAAACAGCAAAGAAGAAGACTGCAAACGAACACCTACAGTTTTGAAAGCCCTTTTATTGATCACTATTTTATTTTATTTTATTGGTTTCTCCTTGTTAGTCATAAAACAAAGATTTTTTGAAGCTCGCTAACTTTTCTGCACTGAGGCCATTTTCAAGCAGTGAAATCAATGAGAAAGGAAATAGTCATAGCTGAATGCTTCTTCTCTCATGGAGAAATTGAATAACAACTTAGTTATTTTATGATTGTCCTCATTAATATTTATTTTTGTAGAGTTGCATAGCTACCATAAAATACCCATGGGTTAAGCTCATGAATATTTGTTTTTCCAATTGATGTTCGACTTGCAGTACAAATATGGCTTTTTAAAAAAATGGTATGAATTTACATATCACATGACTTTAATCCAATAGCATAGTTGCAAATTGAAGTGGCCTTTTTGTTGGAACATGGGAGAGGGGCAGGAAAGTGTTAAAAGCATTAATATGTAACTGAATTAAGAGGTAAAAACATAGTTGTACTTAACATAGCTAAGCACACTGGATCAGTTGCATAATTGCAATTTTTGTGGCCAACACCTGCCCTTATGGAAAAGCCTCTCTCTTCCCTTTAAATTTGATTGGTCCCAGTCTGCCAGCCTTTTAGATCTGGTGCTTCTAAAGCTTCTGCTATCAGAGACTGCAGGAATGATGAGTTGCATGCTTGGTTCCTGGAATGGTATGTTTTAGTTTATTAAGCTTTGTTTTTTTCTCTCTCTCATTTTTCTTTGTACCTGTTGTTTTTACCTAAATTAATTGCCCAGAAATACTTGGCAAGTAGACAGCCAGATCAATCAATCAATCAACCAATAAACAATCAATCCGATTTTCGATGAAATGCTTGTATTTGTTGCCATAAATAAATACTTGCCCAATTGTCTTCATGCAAAAAAGATCAGATATTTCATTCTGTTTAATATTTTGTAGAGAAAATGCACCCTGGATTCCATTGTTCCATTTATATCTGAGCCAATGATCCACTCTTTGTGGAAAAAGAAAATGTCAAAAAAGGAGAGGCTATTAAAGTAACAATAATACTAATTTCCCCCTGATTCATCTGAGCTTCCAAAAAGATGCTTTCATACTCTGCCTTTACCAGGGCAACTAATCCAATACATTATGTGCCATAAAAATTGTGCAATCATTTTTGACTTTCTAACCATTTACACTGAATTCATGTCTATAAAAATTGATCATTACTGTAAGCTTATTTTTCCCACTCCGGCTATCACATAGATTCCTACTTCTGTTGCTCTAACGTAAGTAAGCAAACCCTGTGAAAACCTTCATTAAATACTGTTCATCACGTATCAAATGGGCAGAATGAAAAATAATAATACTATTAAAGATAACAAATAGTTTCAAATGTTCTGTTCTTGGGTCATAAGTATTTTACTGAAATGCCTTTTTAAAAGGTCCTTATTATATTGCATACTGATTCAGCCTCTCTGCCAGTCCTTTTCTTTCAAGCCCTTTCATACTTTTTGTTGTTGTTGTTTGACTGAATCTAGTGCTTCATTGTCTGGGTACACTTTACAGCTGGATAAAGCGCTTTGTTCCCTTGACTGAGTTTGTGCTGTTCTTTGGCCTTGTTTCTCAATGCTATCTCACCGCAGCAGCAGACATTGAAATCATGCTATTCCCACACCCACCAAACACAACGCTTGGGGGATAAGAACTGCACCATTGATAGAGTCTGCATTCTTTCCCACTGGTTCCCACCAGAATGTTGCTAACAATTTCCCGGGCCTTATCAAATTAAAAAAAGAAGAAGAAGCTATTGAAAAGTGGAAACAAAACATCAGACTCCATTGTTGGGCAACGTTGATTGCTATCATCTGTGTTTTCCATCATTCTACATGAAGCCTACAAACATCACCTAATACAGATCTTCAGATTAACTGTGGACAGGTATTGTTCAGTACCGTTAATCTTTCATCCTAGCTTTTCAGAGAATTTTGACACTTTCCATTTTTAACCCATAGGTTGCCTCTACCTGATATACTGAGAAAGACTCAAGTTAATTTCCAAAGCTGTGCTTTCCTCTTATATAACTGTGAAAAACAGAATGTGTGGGACTCACTGCAGAATTATTGGGCTGTTAAACTTTGATCTAAGCAGATAATTATTCTGGATTTAACTCTCCCAATTAATCATTCTAAACTGTACACTGCTTAGAGTTACTTAGTAGGGTGGTCAGTGAATAATTTTGATGAATTAATAAATTCAATTTCAAATCTTGATGTTGGTATATTTACATATTTCAATATTGAAAGAAATAGTCACCTGAAAAAGAAAAAGACAAGCACAACACAACTAGAAACCAGAATCCCTTCTATTTTATTGGCTTAAAATATACATTATATTATATTAATATTGATATTTCATATTATTGTATTGTAATAATGATATATATCCTTGAGGAAACACTGCAGTGCTTGAACAACAAAGTTAGCTGTTGCATGTAAAACTTGAACACTGTAATATTTTTGCGCTATTATATCCAACTTTTTCTCAGTACAATAGAGAACTGTGAAATTACACCCTGCAAAAGTTGGTAATAGGTCCTGTGAAATGTACTGATGTTAGAATAGGTTGTTATCAATATGTAGATGATACATAAGTTGATTTTTCCATCTCCTTAAAGCCACATGGGATTGTACAGTATTGCTGTGAAGTTACACTCAATCCAGTAAAAATTGCTAATGCCCAAAAATGAGAATTAAACTGCAGTAAAGTATAGTACCACTGAAAGAACAGATTCATAATTTGAGAGTCATATTATTAAAACTATTGGACATATTTAATGCCTTAACTGATATCATGTTTCTAATATCTGAAAAAAAATACATGGACATTTTTGTTTAGCAAGTAATGTAAAAATGGGTTTCTTCACTAAAAACTCAAAAAACTGATATGGAGGGGGAACCAAAATTAATTATTGTGGGAGTTTTAGTTTTCTACCTTACAGTACAGGTAGTCCTTGAATTACAACAGTCCATTTAGTGACTGTTCAAAGTTACAACGGCACTGAAAAAAGTGACTTATGACCATTTTTCATACTTACAACCATTGCAGCATCCCATGGACACGTGATCAAAATTTCCATGGTCATGTGATCAAAAGTAAGTGGTTCATATTTATGATGGTTGCAGTGTCCTGAAGTCATGTGACCTTCTGACAGGGAAGGTCAACAAGGAAATCAGATTCACCTAACAACCATGTTACTAACTTAACAAATGCAGTGATCCACATAATAGCCATGTCAAGAAAAGTCATAAAATGGGGCAAACTTTCTTAACAAATGTTTCATTTAACAACATAAATTTTGGGCTCAATTGTGATCATAACTCAAGGACTACCTGTACTTTTTTTAAGTAAAAGGATAGTATATAAATCCACAAAAAATGGACTGAAGAAGTAAATTGAGTTATTTGGAATTCAGTCATAGGGAATGGACATCATCCTTATTCGTATTGCACAATGCATGAATTCAGCCCCATGATTACTTATTGAAGGGTTAAAAGGTATTTGACATGCCCTTGTAATAGTTAATTTAAGATATTCTTTAGACAATGAACTTTGAGCTCTGCCAAGATTAATTTAAATATGAATTGGCTCAGTGTACAAATTTTGTTATACTATGAATTGGCTGACATTTTCCTTAAAACTCATATAAACTCTGATTTGAAAGACATAAATACAAATACTTTATAGCTTGTTCATGGTTGTGATTGCTATGCAAATGTGCATTTTTAGACATTTTTTCCATGTTAAAATCTTCTCTTTGGCTGAAATTTTGGTTGTAAATGCAACCAAGCACCATTTTGGCAGCGATAATTTCTGAGCTCATTATGTATTTATACAATTAAAATTTTGGGTATGTATAGTTTAATTAAAACTTCTTGTTTAAATAGATGATAAAAACCAATAGAAACTAATAGAAAGGAAGAAAAAGAGAAAAAATGAAAGAAAAAGTAAAAAGTGCCAGAAAAGAAGAAAAAACTTCAAGAAAAATAAGACAGAAAAAAATTAAGTGGTTCCCAATATTCTTCACAGCAATTATAAGTATAAATGTATTTTAGGCTCTCCCTCTAAGGTTATATATTACTCTTCTTTATATAATCTGTTCTATCTAACCATCAAAGTTCATTGTTTTCCTTTTTATGCATAAGAGGCTTTCAGTTATCAATAAATATACAGGTGAAACTGGAAAAATTAGAATATCGTGCAAAAGTTCATTTATTTCAGTAATGCAACTTAAAAGGTGAAACTAATATATGAGATAGACTCATTACATGCAAAGCAAGATAGTTCAAGCTGTGATTTGTGATAATTGTGATGGCTTACAGCTCATGAAAACCCCAAATCCACAATCTCAGAAAATTTGAATATTACATGCAATCAATAAAACAAGGATTGTACATAGAACAATATCGGACCTCTGAAAAGTATAAACATTCATATGTACTCAGTACTTGGTTTGGGCCCCTTTTGCAGCAATTACTGCCTCAATGCGGCATGGCATAGAAGCTATCAGCCTGTGGCACTGCTGAGGTGTTATGGAAGACCAGGATGCTTCAATAGCGGCCTTCAGCTCTTCTGCATTGTTTGGTCTCATGTCTCATCTTTCTCTTGGCAATGCCCCATAGATTCTCTATGGGGTTCAGGTCAGGTGAGTTTTCTGGCCAATCTAGCACAGTAATCCCACAGTCATTGAACCAGATTTTGGTGCTTTTGGCAGTGTGGGCAGGTGCCAAGTCCTGCTGGAAAATGAAATCAGCATCCCCATAAAGCTCGTCTGTGGAAGGAAGCATGAAGTGCTCCAAAATCTCCTGGTAGATGCTTGCATTGACCCTGGACCAACACCAGCAGATGACATGGCTCCTCAAATCAACACAGACTGTGGAAACTTCACACTGGACTTCAAGCATCTTTCAGTTTGTGCCTCTCCATTCTTCCTCCATACTCTGGGTCCTTGGTTTCCAAAGAGGACTTTGGACCACTGAGCAACAGGTCTGGTTTTTTTTAGCCCAGGTAAGATGCTTCTGACATTGTTTGTTGTTCAGGAACGGCTTGACAAGAGGAATACAACATTTGAAGCCCATGTCCAGGATCCGTCTGTGTGTGGTGGCTCTTGATGCACTGATTCCAGCCTCAGTCCACTCCTTGTGAAAGTCCCAAACACTTTTGAATGGCCTTTTCCTGACAATCCTCTCCAGGCTGCAGTCATCCCTGCTGCTTGTGCACCTTTTTCTTCCACATTTTCCCTTCCACATAACTTTCTATTAATGTGCTTTGATACAGCACTTTGGGAACATCCAATTTCTTTTGCAATTACCTTTTGAGGCTTTCCCTCCTTATGGAGGGTGTCAATGATGGTTTTCTGCACAATTGTCAGGTCAGCAGTCTTTCCCATGATTGTGATTCCTACTGAACCAGACTGAGAGACCATTTAAAGGCTCAGGAACCCTTTGCAGGTGTTATGGCTTAATTAGCTGATTAGAGTGGGACACTTTGAGACTAGAATATTGCACTTTTCACAATATTCTAATTTTCTGAGATTGTGGATTTGGGGTTTTCATGAGCTGTAAGACATAATCATCACAATTATCACAAATCACGGCTTGAACTATCTTCCTTTGCATGTGATGAGTCTATCTCATATATTAGTTTCACCTTTTAAGTTACATTACTGAAATAAATGAACTTTTGCACGATATTCTAATTTTTTGAGTTTCACCTGTAGATAATGTCTGTTCTCTAAATAAGTAAGTTTATCTATTTCAGCAAAACATGTCAGCTTTACTAACCATTCCTCCTTAGTGAATAGTTTTAAGTCTTATTTATGATATTACTTTTACATGTCTTTCAACCTAAAACAAAGTACACACAATATGATGTACTGCTTTGCATTTGAATATAATTTCTAAACCTTGAAACATCACAATCATCAAAATTTAAAGCAAAAAATTGAGAGGGAAGTTATATATTTGAAACTGTATGATACTCAAGAGGAGGAAAATATCTGAGCAAAAAGGGATTCATTTAATCCAGACAATTCCAGTTAGCCTCCTGAAGGCAGTAGACTCCTCTCTACTTTCCCACTAACCTAAAATTCCTTGACAAAAGCACACTCAGTATCAGAGCAATATTCTGTATTCAGTTCACAGCAGGGGTGGGATTCAAATTTTTTTACTACCGGTTCTGTGGGCATGGCTTGGTGGGCATGGGAGGGGAAGGATACTGTAAAATCTCCATTCCCACCCCACTCCTGAGGGAAGGTTACTGCAAAATCCCCATTCCCTCCCCACCCACTAACCTGCTTTCCAGCTCTGTTCTCTTGTGCAGGGCAACAAAAGAAGACCCAGCCGATCACCTGGGACTCGGGAGGCAGAGAATAGATGGGGGCAGGGCCAGTCAGAGGTGGTATTTGCCAGTTTCTCCGAACTACTCAAAATTTCCACTACCGGTTCTCCAGAACTGGTCAGAACCTGCTGAATACCATCTCTGGTTCACAGGATGTCAGAAATAAATCTATCATTTGCACCAATTGCACTTTTCCAAATATTCTTAAAGAGCAGACCCATCCAGAGTGTGTAAGGGATTAAATATGGATTATGGTGGGCCAATGTGCTTTTTTAGAAAGGCACACAACTAGTGCAATGGTTGGAGTATTTTTTTAATTATATGGAGTAAACTTGAGATTTATATAATACTGAAAATGGGCAAAAGATATACACTATTCTATATCTGACCTTACATAGGGTGGAACCTGAATTGAGTTTTTAGAGCTATTATCCAAATTATATTTTAAAAGCAGGTGCAGTTTAGTAAAAGTGGTCTTCCATTCACTGTCTTGTATGAATCCATTACTGTATTGGATGACAGCTGAAATCTTAATCTTTAAGTTTAATGCAATACTTCACGCATGCAAATATTCAGTAAAATATCTTGGGAGACAATTTATTCTGGAAATTAGTATCAGGGCAAAGTGAACTCTGGTCTTCTAGTAGAAAAAGTAAAACAAGGTATAGGAAGCTGGAGACTTCAAAATGATCACAGCAAGCATGATTTTCAGCTGCCAGAAAGAACATTTTCCCCTAAACATGTTTGCTTTGGTTTTTGTTCATCTATTCATTGATTAAGCTCCCTGTAGGATCAGTATTCGGCGAATTAGTTGGGAGTTTTATACATGTTCACCTGATTTTATTTGCTTTTTCAAAGTCAGTTACTATGTGGATTCGCAAATCTGCTTGAACTAAGTGATTTAGCCAAAGTGTTGATGTATTGAAACACCCATTCAAAGGCTTTGCATAGCCCTTTGTGGCAGCATAAAGTACTTATACAATCACATTGAGAAAACCTGCTTCACCTGATGGGGTCTGAACTGGCTGTGATCTTCAAATTATAGTGGATAATTCAGTGGAAAAAAAATCAACCCAGTATGAGGTGCAATGAGAAAGACAAATTGTATTTATCGGATCATTAAGAAAGGAACTGAAAATAAAGCTGCCAACATTGTAATACCTATATACAAATCTACCTAGCAACCATTCTTGAAATAACTGTAAACTTCTGTTCGCTCCTCATTAAGATTTAAAAAAAACTGACTTAGAAAAGGTTGAAAAGAGCAACAAAGATAATCAAGGAGTTGGAACTATGCCCTGAACAAAATGGTTCTAATAGGCAAGTTTCTTTTTAACTTTAAAAGAAGAAAATGGTTGGGGGGTATATAAAAGAGGCATCTAAAAGCTTGCATTGTGGACAAAACATCAAAAAATCTGAACAGTGAGAGACCTGCCCAGGAACAGTCAGATAAGAGACAGCATAGCCTGCAGCTGGTGGGGCAAGAGGTTCAGAAGGAACCTTCCCTAGTTTCTAAGACTGTAAAGGAGATGTGGGCAGAAATACACTTTCAAACTTGCAACATTCTGTTCATGTAGCTTTATAATGAAGTAGAATTAGTTTATAGGGTAATGTTTCCTGACTGATCTACCTAGTAACGCTAAAATCGATATTGTAAGTTATAAAGTTCAATTCTCCTCCTGTCTTCTTTACAGTCTGAGAAACTAGGAAGGATCAGATCTGAGCTTCTTGCCCTGTCCATTATCCAGCTGAAGGTCCTCCTGTCTCTTATTTGACCATTCCCTAGGCAGCGTCTTTTGGCCCAACCTCCCAAGGTCTTTCCTATATACCATTATACAATCTGAACCTGAACAAGATGGAATAGTTACTGGTTCTGGAGATTGGCGTCAGGATTTGACAGATATGCCTGATTGCGTCACAATTTATTATTAAGTGTTGTACCTTATGATTCTTGACTCTTGACAAATGTATCTTTTCTTTTATGTATACTGAGAGCATTTGCACCAAGACAAATTCCTTGTGTGTCCAATCACACTTGGCCAATAAAGAATTCTAATTCTAATTCTAATTTGTCTTAAGAATCAAGTTCATGATAAGCCAGATATGTCCATTCTTGAAGGAGAAAGAGCTGATGGCAGTGATGGTCGGATTACTGAAATGTTTCTTGCAGCTTGGCCCCTGAAGATAATCAGGAAATGATTCACCTGGAAACATCTAGTGAAAAGCATTGTGGAGCAGGGCTTCTTGGTAACTCAGCTGCTTGGCCAGGTTGTAATAAGTTGATTGGTAGATCTTGTACATACAGTTCTTTCTGTCATATAGTCCATAATATCTATAACCACTAACTATAAGTCTATCCCCTTATCTAGTATTCCAAATAGTTGGTTTATAGAAGACATTGCTTATGGATATGGATCTCACTTCTGTGCCTAGTTTGCATCACCCTGGCAGTTCCCACAAATACAGATATTGTGATCAGGACTCTTGTCTAGAGTGAATCTCAGCTAGAGACTATAACTGGTTTGAAAATACTTTGTGTAAAGAGTTGTCCCAATTTTCATTCCCTCATATTCCTTCAACTCTTCCTTGAAAATCTGTGGGAATTCAGAAATAAATCTATCCAACTTTTCTGCATTTGAATATTCTACAGGATTTCCAAAGAAGAAAACCCATTAATTTCCAGAGCTTTTGTGATCCTTCTTGGTTTACAATGAAAGAATCACAAAAACCTCAGGGAGTAAATGGGTTTGTTCCCTTGCTTATAATGAAAGGTAGATTCTGTCAGATTGAGCAAAGTTCACATTTATTGGGAAACTTCCACTAAGTACAACAATATGTTTATTGTAATCATGAAGTTGACAGTTGACTTTCCTAATTTAGGTGGATAGTGATAGAATAAATGTGAAGAATTTTTTTTGATCATTGGGAGATTTAGCAGAACTTCAGCCAAACTCCATTATACTCACAGATGCCAACAACTCTGACTCTGAACCTTATGAGATCCTCATATTTTTAACTAAATACAAATTGGGTACTTCTGCCCAGCAGATGGATCCACCTTGTGTGTATATCCAACATGGAAGCCTGTATTGAAAATCTGCCATTAGTCTTAAACATGCAGACTTTCTGAGTGTGTCATGCTTTCTTCTAGAAAGAAGAACATTTTGCATTCCTGAATCAAGCTCCAACCCCAATAGCTTTAACATGCCCATCTCTTCTGTGACATTGGAATGGAACAATTTCCAACTGAACCAATTGAAGATACTCTGATTTCGGTTCATCCTGAAGCTCAAGAACATTGCAAAAACTTTCAGAATAAAGTGCTTTTAATTTTGGGGTTGGCTTTTCATTGCTTTTCCTATGCTCTTCATCTTTAATTCCATATCTAAAATAATCGGAAAGCAGGCCTTTAGAAGGTTTCCAAACTGTCAGAATTCAACAAGATGTCCAGTGTAGTATGAAAATGGGCAAGGTGATTTATACCCACCAACTATCAAAATAATTATTATGTTCTTGGTTCTCTATTTCATTAGCCTCTGGGTAAAAAGAAAGTCTGTTTATGACTTCCATGAAATTGGATGGTTTATATCAAAACTTCAATTACAAGGGATGAATGAGGATACCATCTCAACTTTTTGATCTTCCCAGCAGAGGTTCACGTTACGCAGTGGCATTCAGGACACATTATAGTAAGCAGCTGGGCCTAGCAATAACTGAGTGTTAGTCTAATGTTACAGAGGGTACCTATTTCATTCCCTAAGCTGTAGCTTAGTACCACACTCCAAATATTGGATGGGAACAAAACAAGAAGTCAGAGCATTAAGTTGAAAGATGTGCACTGACAATGCATATGGATGGAAGAAAAAAATCCTAAAAAAAAAACCTTCAAGTCTTCTCCAACCATGTGCAAGCTCTTGCCAACATAATAAGATGATAGTCCCAAAGTTGCTTTTTCAAGAAGCAACTGGACTTTATTTTTCCTGGAAGACGTTTCATTCCTGAAGAAGTTGAAGAAACTTCTTGGATGAGAAGCAAAATGTCTTCAAGGAGAAGCAAAGGAAGTCCAGTTGCTTCTTGAAAAAACACCTTTGGGATAACTAAGACCTGAATGACTGAGAATCTCTAAGATGACAGTATACCCTTCAATTTTTATAGCAATGTGCAGCACAAAAATGCACAAACAGTCACATTTCAAGAGAACAAGACATTTTCGTACCAAATTTCCATTATATCCACTGTTTTTTTAGTTGAAAACATTATATTGCAAAATTTTGGGATGAGAATAATATGTATTCCATCTGTGTCTTTATGCTGGAAGTGTAAATTAGGTTGGTTTGCTTCAATATGCAGACTAAACAAATTTATCCAATATCTTTACTGAAGCCCTGGAGTAGTTTTTCAGCTATTTCAAAATGCATTTCTCCTCTAAAAAATAAATGTAACAAGACAAGACTTTAAATTGATATGGTTTTCATGCCAAGTTTTACTCCCCCAGGTGGTCAGCCTGCCTCATGATTAGTGGAGAAAACAAGATAGGCAACTGAGACTGGAAAACTCCTGAAAAGTAAATGAAGTTAAATGATGGCCAAAAGAATCTGGGATCAACTCCCTCCCCCATATCCTCTTTAGAAGCACATGAAGAAAGTGTTTACTTCGAAGTAAATCTTACCAAATTCAGTGATGCTTACTTCCATTTCTTCTCACAAATCTCAGTTGGTTGCATTCAGATCTGAACCATTTATTATTCTTTGCAGTTCTAATTAATACAAGTTTAAAGGGAGTTTCATGGTGTGCAGTTTTGTCAAAAAAAAGGGGGGGACTTGGAAATTGGAGCTAACACAGATGTAACTATTCAAATATTTTAGATCAATGTGCAGCAGTCTCTTATTTTAAAATTCCCACTAATCTTTCCTCTGTAGCATACAAAAACTTCTGTCCTATCTTTTTACATTCTTAAAACATGTTACTGCTTTTTTCTCTTTGCCTGTCTCATTGCATATTGTCCCACAAAGACTAGATGAATTGGTAGCAGCCAGTTAAGATACAACTTTTCTGATCTGCATGTCCCAGGTGGTCATGAGGTGGTATTGAGTAGGTTCTGACCAGTTCTGGAGAACCAGGAGCAGAAATTTTGAGTAGTTCAGAGACCCGCCAAATACCACCTGTGATTGGAGATTTTACAGTATCCTTCCCCTGCGATGCCCACCAAGCCACGCCCACAGAACCGGTAGTAAAAAAAAAATTGAATCCCACCACTGGGATCTTATTTTTTTTTAAAATGATACTTCTAAACTTTGTATGTTCCCAACTTTCATAAATACCTTTCTGCCTCTGGATATACCTTGCCTGCAAATCTATCACGTTGTTGTTGTTGTTGTTGTTGTTGTTGTTGTTGTTGTTGTTAGTTGCAAAGTCATGCCCAACCCATTGTGACCCCATGGACAATGTTCCTCTAGTCTAGACCTTCCTGTCCTCTACCATCCCCCAGAGTCCATTTAAGCTCATGACAACTGCTTCAGTGACACTATCCAGCCACCTTATTCTCTGCCGTCCTATTCTTCTTTTGCCCTCAAATGTTCCCAGCATTAGGCTCTTCTCCAGTGAGTCCTTCCTTCTCATTAGGTGGCCAAAGTATTTGAGTTTCATTTTCAGGATCTGGCCTTCTAAAGAGCAGTCAGGGTTGATTTCCTCTAGAATTGACCGGTTGATCACCTTGCAGTCCAAGGGAGTCTTCTCCAGCACCATAGTTCAAAGGCCTCAATTCTTTGACGCTCAGCCTTCCTTATGGTCCAACTTTCAGCTGAAAGCTGAAACCTATCATATTTGTGTGAATTTTCAAGTAAAGAAGAGCTTCTTGCAAGTAGTTCTTGACTTACCACTATAATTGGGGTCGGGATTTTCATTGCTCAGCAAGATGGTTCTTCAGTGAGTCACACCCAATTTTACAATTTTTTTTAACCATGGTCACTCAGAGAATCACTGCAGTTCTTAAATGAATCGTGTGGTTGTTAAGCAAATCTGGCTCCCTGCGTTAACTTTGCCTGTTTGAAGCTGGATGGGAAGGACATATATAGCAGTTACATGACCTTAGGAAGCTGCAACCATCGTAAAAAATGCCAGTTGCCAACCAGCCAAATTTTGACCACATGACCCTGGGGATGTTTCAGAGTCATACATTTGTGGATTGGTCATAAGTCATTTTTTCAGTGTCATTGTAACTGTTAATTGTAACTAAATGAATGATTTTAGGTTGGGGACTGCCTGTAGTAGGTTCTTCTTTTTGCTGCACATCTCTTTTTGCAAATTTTGCTTGCACCAAAGTTATTAGCTTATTACCTTACCTTCTATTTGTTTCCTTTGATTAATCTAATATAAAACATGACAATGCTCATGCAAAACATATGAGTAGCTTGAAAGAAAACAAGGCAAATTTCCTAACCAAAGCAGACCACTTCATAGTTCAATGGGTTTTTTTTCTGCTATTTTGGGGGGTTGTTACCATGTTAGAACAATATACATTGTTGCAATATCATTTATGTAGATCAGGATTCTTCAAACTTGTCAGTTTTAAGACTTGTGGACTTCAACTCCCAGAATTCTTCCTCCAGTCATGTTAGCTCAGGCATTCTGGGAGCTGAAGTCCACAAGTCTTAAACTTGCCAAGTTTGAAGAGCCTTGATGTAGATGGGGGACCCTGAGGGGAAATTTCACTAGCATGCTGGGTTATTTGATATGACATTGACATCAATAACCACCAACAAATATTATCACCCTCATTAAACTCCCTAAATTCTACCAAGAGGTCTTTTAGGATTTCAAAGAGAACATTGGGCTTCTTTAGTTTTTTTTTAAACTCTTGCTTCTTTCATATGTCCATCCTGAACAGAAGCCTTAGCTTCTCTCTCTTGTGCTAATGTAATATCAAACTTCAGTCCTAGTCCTGCTGATAAAACGGGCAGTTCCATGCAGCTGGCAGCACCCTAAATATGGACTGAAGCTGACCATTCCTATGTACAGTCTTCAGCTTAAATCTCTTGACCATAAATAAATGGGGAGCAGTTCAATACTTACAGGTACTTGTCTAAATAGTTACAGCTTGTAAAAATGAAGTGGTGCTAGGAAGGCTACAAATGACTCCTCCCCCGCACCAGCCTTTGTTTTCTGGAGCCTATCCAGAGGTGGCAATTCAGTAGGTTCTGACCAGTTCTAGAGAACCGGTAGTGGAAATTTTGAGAAGTTCAGAGAACTGGCAAATACTACCTCTGATTGACCCAGCCCCCATCTATTCTCTGCTTCCCGAGTCCCAGCTGATCGGCTGGGTCTTCTTTTGTTGCCCTGCACAGGAGAAAGGAGCTGGAAAGCAGGTTAGCGGGGTGGGAAGGGAATGGGATTTTGCAGTATCCTTCCCCTGCCATGCCCATCAAGCCATGCCACGCCCATCACGTCATGCCCACAGAACCAGTAGTAAAAAAAAAATTATCCCACCACTGAGCCTATCTAACCTCTGTGGCCTTCCAACTCATTCTGCTAGATTTCCTAATTAACTAGCAAAGAACATTGCCATTAGGCTAAACTATTGATTGTTTTGGGCTCTGTTAACAAGAAGCCAAGTTTGACCAGGTGTCCTGCCCAGTCTGGTATTCCATTGAAGCTAGTCAGGTGTCCAAGAAACATCTAGTTTGTAACCTAGTTATACCAGTTGTCCCCAAACCCCATAAGCAGACCCAGTAAAGTTCCACAGCTTCAGAAGGACAGGATAACAAACATGATTCAGGGTTATGTGATGCCTATCATCTGAGAAAAAGCAAGGGAGAAAAGAGTTTATTTTACTGTTTTTTTAAATGTTAAAATACAATGCTTTCTGCATCAGTCCAGTGCATCTTTTATTTTGGCTGCATTGTTTTCCCACTGAATCTGAAGATGTCAGATTTTCCACCTAACAAAATTATTAAAAGACATTTGTGAGGGGACAGCATATTTTTAATAAAATGCATTAATCAGAAAAGATACTGTTATATGCCTATAAACAAGTATGGCTCTATTCCTACACTGCTATCACTGCCTTGAAGAAATGCAGGGGGAACATTTCAAAAATTTATAGAGGTGAAACCTTGATAGTAACCAGTTGAAACTTGCAGAATTAATATCCTCTGAAGATTTTACCATCTGCTATTTTCATTGCATTAAGAATTAAACAGTTGCTGACATTTTGATGCTCCCTCATTGTAGCCTCTGGACATACCTTTATTTTTAAAATCAAGTCTCTAAGTGGCTGGAATTAAATCAGTTTACTTTTGAATCTCAAATTGCAAACTCCAGTCAAATCAGGCCCACATCAAATCACAAAGCCTGAATTTGATTAAAAGTGTAGCAGAATGAATTGACACCCCCCCCCCAGTTGAAAACCGAAGATCTCAAACCTCCTTTCCTAGAAATGCATGGTGTCTTCGTATTATATCCTACTTTGGAGTACTAGCTTGATATGTTCTGCTGCCATTAGCTGTCTTCTAGGGCAACTCACCTAACATACTACCTCTAACCCTGTTTTTTTTTTTAAAGAGAAAGAGGATTCTCACAACCTGTTGAGTCTTTCTGTTGCTGATGCAGGCTGTTAAATGCCTAGCACTTAAGTTCCAGCTGCCTGCAATTAGTGCAGGCTCGAATCCCACCAGGCTCAAGGTTGACTCAGCCTTCCATCCTCTCAGGGTAGGTAAATTGAGGACCCAAGATTGTTGGGGGCAATAAGCTGACTTTGTAAAAATGCCGCTTAGTAATAAGCAGGCACATACAATGGAATGAAGGCTATTGCTGAGCGCATTGGGTTGCGCTCCAAAAATTGTAAGCTGCCCTGAGTCTTCAGAGAAGGGTGGCATATAAATGTAATTTTTAAAAAAAAGGTAAATAATGTTCACAGTATAAACTTTTGACCATGTAGTATGTAGTTTCATGGCTAAAGGTTTCAATCCTCCTCTCCCACATGCAGGAATCAATCAATCTCGCAGGAGTTAAAATTAAAACTTTATCTTAAAAAAAGTAGAAATATTCAGCATTAAAATGATGGCTACTTCTTGATTAAAAAGTAAAATAAAATGTTCTGGGCAGATCAGAAGATATGATGGCCTGTTGCCTGTTGCAGATATGAATTTCTTTTCAGGACTATCAGCATAGATTTTGTTAAGTTTGCATGAGAAGTAGACGCGGAGTGCTTCAAGCTCTTAGTTTATTAGTGACTACAGCTCAGAACGGACCCAATTTGGCTGGGCTGTGGCTGCTACTTATAGCCAGCAGCCACAGTTGCCAGCCAATCAGACTGCAGGGTTTTCCCGCACTTTTTAAACCAGTCATCTCCAACACTTTACAAGAACAATTCAAACTAAACCAATGATTTCAAACACTGCATACATAACACCCCTCCCCACTAGGTTTAGTCCATACTCAAAACCCCATCTATCTAATGTATTCTTTTAAATAGGTGGGGCTCTTACGTGTACATTGAGACCTACGTGGTTCAGGTGTTTTAGGGTTCTCACCTTGTGAGGAAGGAAATGTGTCTGTTGACATTTCCTTACTTGGACTTCTAGTAATGGTAGAACCTGTTTGGTTACTACAACCTGGTCTCTCCTCCCAATCCATCTCCAACCCAATGTCAGCACCTAAGTCAGGTAATGATGTGCAATCTTCCATTTGTGAAAATGGTTGTTGGCACTGTGACAGGTTTTGGAATGGTTCCTGTCGTGTTAGCTCGTTACACATGGAGCTGATTCTTGCTTGCTGATTACTCTCATAATCCTCCCTTCCCCTAGAAGAGGCAGTAGGTATGGGGACCAGAGAGGAGCAAGGGCGATGCTCCTGAGGTAATCTGGATCTTAACTAATCAATGTGCCTGCTCCAGAGGACACCATCCTCTGTTTGTACCCTGTAAGACCTGGGGCCTGTGATTTGGGTTATCTCAGCAGGAATCCATACTGGTTCACCCATAAGGTTCTTAGCATAAACAGAATCACCCACAGTGAATGTGCGAATTTTGCTAGTGGAATCTAGTGGTGCGTTGGGTGCGTAAGTGGGATGAAGGCAGTCAAGGGGGGACCTGAGTTTCCTACCCATCAATATTTCAGCTGGGGTTAAATTAGTTGAGGGGTTGGGAGTGATATGCTGGACACTGAGTAGTTTTTCAACTTTCTCAGTGATGTCCCCTGGACCCAATTGTTGAAGCTTTTCCTTGGTAAATCGTACCATGCATTCAGCCCGGCCGTTAGCCAAAGGATGCCCAGGGGCTGTCAGGGCATGTCTGATACCCTGCTGTGCTAGATATGATTCAAAAAGGTTGGATGTAAATTGAGGACCATTGTCAGAAACAAGCACATCAGGTAACCCATGAGTTACAAAAAGCTTTTTAAGCTGTTTGATGACAGCTTCAGCTGTGGTGGATGCCATAGGGATAACCTCTAGCCATTTGGAATATGCATCTACTATAATAAGGAAAGTGTGCCCTCTGGTAGGGCCAGCAAAATCAATGTGAATCCTAGACCACGGGCCCCTAGGACATTCCCATTCCTGTGTGAGGGCAAGAGGTGGGGCAGGCCTGACTACCTGACAGTTGGGACAACATGCAACCCAGTTTTCAACCATTTTGTCAATACCTGGCCACCATACATAACTCCTGGCCAATCCCTTCATTCTGACAATTTCCGGGTGACCCTCATGTAACATTTCCAAAACCTCTTTTTGTAGTTTTGCAGGAATAACCACCCTGTTACCCCACAAAATACATCCTCTTAATACAGATAATTCAGTTTGCCTGGATTTAAAAGGTTGGGCAAGTTGAGGTAGATCTTGAAGTGCCAACCTTTCTTAATCCAGCCTATAACAGGAGCCAATAAAGTGTCTTTGGCAGTCTCTCTGGCAATTTCAGCAGCATGTACTGGAAGCTTGGCAACAGTTTCTAGAAAAACGGTGTGAGTCTCAGGAACAGGGTCCTCAATGTGTGAAGGAAGTGGGCAGCGACTCAAAACATCTGCATGCCCAATGTCTTTACCAGGTCTGTGGATCAGTTTGTATGAATAAGCAGCAAGAAATTCAGTCCATCTCAGCATTCTTGGTGACAGGATCGTGGGCGTTGGTTTGTCCCCTGCCACAATGCCTAAAAGAGGTTTGTGATCTGTGACAATAGTAAATGTTCTCCCATATAGATACTCATGGAATTTCTTGACAGCTGCTACAATTGCCAAAGCTTCCTTGTCCAGTTGGCTGTAGTTTCTCTCTGCTTTAGTCAAAGTGCAAGAGTAAAATGCAATAGGGGCTTCCCTTCCACTGGGAAGCATGTGGCTCAACACCCCCACACTCCAAAAGGGGATGCATCACAAGTCAGTACAACAGGCAAGTTCTCAGAGAACTGTATCAGTACAGAATCAGACGTGATTTGTCTCTTAATATTGTTAAATGCAGCTTGTTCCTTTCTGCCCCAGACCCATGCAGATTTTTGTCCAGTAATCTGTGTAGGGGTTCTGCAATGGTTGCCTTCTGAGGTAGAAACATATGATAGAAGTTAATGAGTCCCAAAATGCTTGCAAATCTGTTTTGCATTTTGGCCTGGGGGCTTCTTTGATTGCCTGAACTTTGGCCTCTGTGGGGTGGATGCCATGTTTATCAATCATGTAACCCAAGAATTCCACTTTATCTGTTCTAAGTGTGCATTTTTCTTCTTTGACTTTTAACCCCACTTTTTGAATCTGATTAAGACTTCTCTGAGTCTCGTGTAACTGAGTGTCATTTTCAGCAGAAATTAAAACATCATCAAAATAGGGCACCACCCCTGGCAACCCTTTAGCATCCTTTCCATAAGGCTTTGGAAGATGCCTGGTGCCACGCTTACTCCAAATTGCAACCTTTTGCATTTGAAAGCACCTCTATGGGTCACAATGGTTTGGGCTTCTGCAGTGGCATCATCAACTGTTAACTGTTGATATGCCTGTGCCAATCCAATTTGGCAAAAACTGTGCCCCTCCAAGAGAATGTAATAAATGATGCACTACTGGAACTGGATATGCGCTCTGTTGTAGCGCATGGTTCAATGTCCCCTTGTAGTCTCCAGATTCTCACAGACCCATCAGCCTTGACTGGTGTGACTATGGGTGTCTCCCACCTGGAGTGGTCAGTGGGCTCTAAAACCCCTTGGGATATTAGTTTATCTAATTGTGCATCAATTTTTTTCTTTAAGGCAAATGGAACCCTTCTGGGTTTTAAACGGATTGGTTGTACCTTGGGATCTAGGTTAAAGGAGATAGGGGTCCCCAAGTACTTGCCTAATCTGTCGCTGAAGACGTCTGGAAACTCAGACTTCAAGGCCTCTTCCCACTCAGTGTTGCTCACATGATTGATGCCAGTCACCTCGATGCCCAGTGGGTTGAACCATTCAAGTCCCAGCAGACTTGGGCGATCCTAGTCCACGATGGTCAGTGGTAGGCGCTTGGTGTGGCCCTTGAATTTCACGTTGAATTCTCTTGTTCCAACTACTGGAATCTTGTTCCCTTGGTAGTCTTTAAGAGTCAATGCTTGCTTCTTGAAGTGATTCTTCTGGATGTTGGGAAGTAGTCTGTGAATAGTGTCCCATGACACCATAGATAGGTAGAGCCTGAGTCCACTTCCATTTGGCAAGGCCTTCCTTCAATAAGTACCTTGACATGCACTTTTCTGTTTTTAAAGGGAAGAATGACCAATAGTTACTGTTTGATGAGTTTCATTCTTCCCATTTGCTTCTGTACTGCCCCATTTTCTCACTGAGGTTGTTAGGTTTGAATTCTTTGTCTTTGCTTGCAGCAAACTTCCTTCTGTTGGGTGGAGTTCTGGATGATTTGCAGACTCTTGCTAGGTGTCCTCTTTTTTCACAACGGAGGCAAATGGTGTCTAGAAACTTGCATTCAGTGCGGGGTGGCTTCCCCCACAACCTCTGCAGTAAAAATCTTGCCTCTTTCTTCCCAGGTCTTTCTTTTTCCGCTCCATTCTGAGTCTGTAAATTCCTTCCTCCACCTCACTGCAATCTGACTCAGAATCTAGTTCCTCACAATGATTTGTGGTGGACTTTTCCACATCAGAATGGCTCATGGCCTTGTTAATCTTCTTCATGGCTGCTGCTGAGGACTTGGTAGCTTCAGCTGAAGAGGCTTCTTCTATTGCTTCTTTCAGCGTGATCTTAGGTTTCATTAATAACTTGCTCTGTAGCACCTTGTCTTTAAGGCCCAGAACAAATCGATCGTGCATGGCCTCTTCTAAATTGTTAAATTCACATGCACCCCCAATGTCTCTTAAACTTGCCATGAAGTTGTTCACATTTTCGCTTTCCCCCTGATCGCGACAGTAAAACTCGTGTCTCTTAATGAGGCACGATACTTGTGGCGCGTAATGGGCTCTTAACAACTTTTCTAAGTCAGGCCAAGCCATTACCTTCACGTCTGCTGCTCCCACGAGTGCCTTCGCCATCTTGAAAACTGCCGGACCACAGTACGTAAGAAAGACCGCCCTCTTCCGCTGCTCGGAAATGGCGGCAAGATCGTTTCCCTCCAAATACATTTGAAAATGATCTGCATACGACTCCCAGTCTTCTGCCATCGGATCGAAGGGAGCTAGGGGGGTGTTCAGCGCAGCCATCTTGCTCTTCTTCTGTTCTGCATTGCCTTCTTCTTCAGGGGAATCCCACCCTCGTCGCCAGTGTTAAGTTTCTATGAAGAGGCAGACGCGGAGTACTTCAGCTCTTAAGTTTATTAGTGACTTCAGCTCATAACGGACCCGACTGGCTTTGCTGCGGCTGCTATTTATAGCCGGCAGCTGCAGCTGACAGCCAATCAGAGTGCAGGGTTTTCCCGCACTTTTTAAACCAATCATCTCCAACACTTTACAAAAACAATTCAAACTAAACCAATGATTTCAAACACTGCATACATAACAGATTTGACTGAGATTCCATATTAATATACAGATTCTAGGAAAATCCCAAATAAAATGTTATATATTCATGTATAGTCTGAAATATTAATAAAAGTATAAAGGTTAAGGCAAAGATTCCCCTCGCACCTATGTTAGTTGTTTCCGACTCTAGAGGGTGGTGCTCATCTCCGTTACAAAGCCAAAGAGCCAGCGCTGTCCGAAGATGTCTTCATGGTCATGTGGCCGGCATGACTAAACACCAAAGACACATGGAACGCTGGTCTCTATTTTTCTACTTGCATTTTTACATGCTTTTTAACTGCTAGGTTGGCAGAAGCTGGGACAAGTAACTGGAGCTCACTCCATTATGTGGCACTAGGGATTCGAACCCTCCTGTACTGCCGACCTTTCTGATCGACAAGCTCAGCATCTTAGCCACTGCAGCACCGCATCCCATAATTATATAATTAAAAGTATAATTAAAAGCATTAAAAATGGCACAGAGAAATAAAAACATTAGAATATGACATTTTAATACAAACTTTAAAAACAAATTAGCATAACCTAGTACAACCCTTAGCTATATTTACCTACTTCTGTATTTTTTTTAAAGAAGTGAAGACCAAATTTATGTCGATTTTCTTTTTCTTGAAAAATGATGGGGAAGTTTTCACCATGGCCTTTCCCCAGCCTCAGTTAACATTTTTTCAAGGTTTATTTATTCTATTTATATCCTGCTGGAATCCAGATAGATTCTCAAGATTTAAAACATATATCACTATCTCCTGAAGAGGGAGAGGTTGGGATAATATGACAGTGTTGTATGTGGTAGACAGCATCTCTTCCTCCTAGTAATGGACTGAGTTTCTGGCCAGCAAGGAAACAACATTCACAACACAAATCCAGGCTAATTTGTGAAGATAAAAGCACACTTAATTTAGCAGAGAGGAAGGCTGGATGAAAACATATATAGTCACACGCTATTCCTCAATGTGTCAGAGGGGGGTTCTTGTGACCATTTATTTTGAAAGTGGCAGTAAAGGAACAGAGATTTCTATGGATCAGTGCCCAAATATTGTTTAACCTCATACACATCTATTAACCCCAGGTTTAAAAAAAAAGCATTTTGCTTTCAGTCACAGAAACATTGGGAGGAAATAATTATAGTATATTCGACACATATGTGCAATAAAACCCATAATGCTTTCTCTCTGTCTCTCTTTGGTTATTTTGTAAATTAAGAGCTATGTCAAAAATTAATTTCAGAATAATGCTAATACGCAAAGGAATGCATGGTTATTGAGAAAGAAAGGAAGCCACAAACAATTACTAAAGATCATAATAAAACTTTTTTTCTTTTCTTTTGGACATATATTTTTTGGAGAATGTTTTTCTTTATATATCTTTCTGCAGTTCTACAAAATTAATGGGAAACAGTCTTATTTCCAGGCCTAGTAATTATGAGGGGATAGTTCAGTATAAAGAGCTGCTATCCAGTGGTGGGATTCAAATTTTTTTACTACCGGTTCTGTGGTCATGGCTTGGTGGGTGTGGCAGGGGAAGGATACTGTAAAATCTCCATTCCCACCCCACTCCAGGGGAAGGATACTGCAAAATCCCATTCCCACCCCACTCCAGGGGAAGGATACTGCAAAATCCCATTCCCTCCCCATTCCACTAAATTGCTTTCCAGCTCTGTTCTCCTGTGCAGGGCAACAAAAGAAGACCCAGCCAATCAGCTGAGACTCGGGAGGCAGAGAATCAATGGGGGCAGGGCCAGTCAGAGGTGGTATTCCAAACTACACAAAATTTCCGCTACCGGTTCTCCAGAACTTGTCAGAACCTGCTGAATACCACCTCTGCTGCTGTCTAGTATCACAGCAAATATAATGGATAATGAAGAAACATCAAATGATGTGTAAATTTGGATTTCTTGTTGTGATATTTCATCTGTGTGTATCTTTCCTTGAAAACCATGCAAAAATCCTCTAAGCTTCTCTGGAAAAATCCTCCAGCTTTTTAAAATAAAGGCTAAAAGCCACTCTAGAAAAATGAAACACGGATAGTCTTAATCAGATCTCCATTCTTTCGTAAACCACATTAAGTGAAAGCAAAAGTACGTAGGTAGCAGGGTAAGTTGGCATTCTACAATAAGAAACACCTTGCTAGACCTCAACATGATATAATCCAGGTGACAGCACAGTCTTAACATGGGCAAAATGCTTGTGCTCAGTTCATACATGATAAGGGAGCCCAGGATGGTGTTGTTTGTCATCAAGAGTTTGCAATGGTGACTGCTACTGTGCTTAGTGCTAATCTTTATCCTTTATTGGGGAATTGCCCTTTCAGCCAGCAAATGCCGCTTTGCAAACATCAATTGTCCTTTGAGGAGGTGTTTATGGTCCCATTAGTGGCAAGGTTTTCTTTTTTACCACCTCCCAGCTCTTGGGTTTTGATGGGTTATTTGGAAGGGGCACAAATGTTTCCTACAGAAGCACTACAGATCCCAAGGTTTGACTTAGAAAGGCAAACTAGAGGATTAGTACCTCCTGAATTAGAAACTCCAAAGAATTGTCATTGTGCTTGTTTATAATGTTCTACTATGCTTTACAGGTAGTCTTTGACATACAAGCACAGCTGAGCCAAAAATTGAACAAGAATTTAAATGAGTTGCACCCCATTTTAGGACCTTTTTTGCCAAGTTGTTAAGCAAATCATTGCAGTTGTGAAGTGAAGCATGCTTTTGTTAAGCAAACCTGGCTTCCCTCATTGACTGCTTGTAGGAAGCCAGCTGGGAAGGTTACAAATGGTGATCACATGACCCCAAAACTGAAACTGTCATAAGTACATGCCAGTTGCTAAGTGCCCAAATTTTGATCACATGACCATGGGGATGCTGCAATCATCGTAAGTGTGAAAACAGGTCATCAATCACTTTTTTTAGTGCTGTTCAAATAGTCACTAAAGAAATGGTTGTAAATTGAGGACTACCTGTATAATGTTACGTTTTTAATCCTAACAATCAGTTATTTTATTGCAGAGCTTTCCAGCTTACTGCCTCTGACAGCCTTAGCCCCAGAATGAAGAAACATTCATAGATACTTGAACAGAAATAGCAGTGGCAGGATACAGCAATTTATTTTACTTTTTTATGTGTAAAGAAAGGAAGGAATATTTACTTAGACATTGACTTGGTGGAATCTGAGAAGGCGAGAATATTTTCTTGATTGATTAGCTTGATAGGGTGGGAATTGCTGACTGGCTGAAAGTTTCTATGCTCAATTGTCTAGAAAAGGAAAACAGAGATTTGCTGAGAAAACTATACTTTTTGCAAGTGGAAAATAAGAAAACAAGAGAGATCTGTTATTTGAATTTTTTTTTCAGTTCAGGCTCTGCAAATAACACATATAAATATGAATGAATTAGTGAGTAAAGCTTTTACCTGGCATTTTAGGTTTTATTATATTAAAAATGATATTAGCATTTTTAGTAAGGCAATCTATGTTTTTTTAACTTTAGAAAAGCATTTTTTCCCTTTCAGCCAAAGGCCATTTTCTTTGAAGTGAAAAAAAATTAACTAGCCTTTTCAGAAACTAAAGAATAGGAGTATATACTGAAGTCACTGAATATACTTCAAGGGTTAAGAAACAAATGTGGGTCAGAAAGGAAGGGATGCATCCCTTAGATTTTCTACTTGTTGAATGTTACATCAGGATCAGTTTCTTCTTTTGTTGATTTGTTGCTTCATGATGCATCTTCCACAAATAACAAATATATATAATTATATATAAAAACTTGACCTTCCCTGTAATGCACACTTGTCACTTTTCCTGAAATACCTGTGGTTTCTATTGGAGAGGGTGAAAAAGCTACTTTTCTCTCTCAAATTTGGGATCTAGATTCTTTCCAGCTCCATGTCACTTGGATGCCTGGGTTCCATATGCAAGCAGTCAAACAATCTCCAATTCTTAAAATAATAACCTTCTTATTATAACCATGTTCTGGAAAAGCAGTTGTTAACTCTGTAAAAGAAAACAGGTTTTTTCCCTCTTTTTTAGCATGTTACTAATTATTAAAACGATCGACTGAGTTGTAAATGTATGCGAAATCGGCTTGGAGAAAAAGGTGTTTCTGTATTTGTTACTGACATAAATGTTATTGAACTACTCTATTATTTAAATTAATAATATAAATGTTTGCCTAATGAACTGAACTTGATTAAATTAAAGCATTCCCCATTAATTCTGACATGTTGTCAAATGGTGAGGCATGGTCTTCAGAACCTGGAAAAACAATATTTAGGTACTACAATATTGCTTAAATAGCTGCTGACTGTATATTTTTCAAAAAGATTTTAAAACAAAACAAAACCTTTGTTCATGCAGTTAAACAATGAGCCAAGGAAAAAGGAAGGAATGGGATTTTTAAAAAAATCATTGCATAATTGCAAAGTGGTTCCAGAACACTGAGGTAATTCTGGTATATTAGTCTTGATTATCATAAAACTATGTAATAACTTTCCACAAGAGAGAATATTGGTCTGTTTGACAAAACTGCTACAATACCAATTTGTGGTCATGATTATTCTCATTAATTGAACATTTTAGTTTAATATCACAAGCTACACTGGCTAATGGTATAAAGAAGGAAAGGAAGACCTATTTTAGGTCAAAGCACTTGGCCTTTAAGTTGAATATGGAGGTCAAATGCTGTATTTAACAGAATGTCTTAAATATCATTGTTATTATTTCCTATTGCAACCATTCTGTTTCTTACTCTCTCACCATTAAAAACCAAGGCAGGAGTTTTCAGAATGTGGTTAAAAAAATTAAGACGGCTGCCACAACAGTATAGCTGAAATTTCACCTGCTTCTTATGTATGTGCCACACAGATTTAGTTTCAATTGCATGTTCATGGTTATCATGTTGATTATTTTGACCATTATTTGAAAATAATGAGCCTTGGTGGTGCAGGCTGTTAAATGCCTAGCACTTAATTCCAGCTGCCTGCAATTACTGCAGGCTCGAATCCCACCAGGCTCAAGGTTGACTCAGCCTTCCATCCTCCCGGGGTAGGTAAATTGAGGACCCATGATTGTTGGGGGCAATAAGCTGACTTTGTAAAAATGCCACTTAGTAATAAGCAGGCATATACAATGGAATGAAGGCTATTGCTGGGTGCATTGGGTTGCGCTCCAAAAATTGTAAGCTGCCCTGAGTCTCCAGAGAAGGGCGGCATATAAATATGAATTTAAAAAAAATACTCCTGTCAGGATGCCAGTTTTGGAAAACTGAAGATACATTCAAGACTTTGGTTGTATTAGGTTTCACAATAGGGCTGGATAATAAATCATAGCTGTCTTGCCAAAACCTTTCAGGTTGACCTTGCTTAATGACTGGCCTGTTGAGCTATCATTCTGCATTATGATGGTGCTGAAAAAAATAACTTTATGGCTACCTTTTCCATTTACGACCATCATAGTATCAACATTTTAGTGCTTCACAAGCAGTGGATAAAGTAGCAGCCTATCATCATGTGAGCATTTCACAGCCTTCATAAGCAGTCAGTGGAGAAGCTGATGATAAAATTTCAAGTTGCAGTCGCATGATATCTCACTCAACAACCTACAGTAACTTGCTTAGTGATCGACATGAAAATGATATCATAAATCTGTCCTGGTCATGTGTTATTTTATTTAGCAACCATGTCACTTAATGAAGGAGTTCCTGGATTCCAATTATGGTTACTAAACAAGGACTCTCTGAATTCATTAATAGGCTTAACTAGGCAGAAGCTTTTTGGGCTGGATTTAGCTAAATTAGACTCTTCATTGCAGACAAGTAGGAAGCCTTGCACCACACATGATTTGATCTTTGCAGTGAACAGATGACAAAGGACTTATATAGATCTGTTTTCCCAAAGTGCAAAGGCTTGTAGGAGATCATATTTTGGTCCTACTGAGATTACAGTTCAGGCACGTGACAAAAGCAATCTACAAGGACTCTCCTAGCTGAAAGGAAGAAAGAAGAAAGAAAGAAAGAAAGAAAGAAAGAAAGAAAGAAAGAAAGAAAGAAAGAAAGAAAGAAAGAAGAAAGGGAAAGAAAGAAAAAGAAAAGAAAGAAAGAAAATACTGAAAATAAGTACACGCTGTGCACTTTCCAGAAAATGTGAATAGATAAAGAGGTAGTTCAATATGATGTACATGTAAATATATATGTGTGTGTATAATACTTAACATGCTTCCTCTGTTGTAGATTATTTGTAATATCTGAAATTGCCCTGAGAAACTAAATATCTAAACTAGAGCCTCTTCTTCTCTAATTTATCTTCCTTAATTTTGATTGTGGCTAACCCAGCTTAGATTTGTTGCAGATGATCATTCTTTATATTTTCTTTCAGATTTTAATCTCAAACAAACAGCTCGGATCCAGAGATCCCATGAATAAAGGTCTGGTACCGATTGCAGTGATTATTCAGTGCTTTCGCCTTCTCTCTGAAACCATCTGTGACTGCTACAGTGTACAATGAATGCAAAGGAATGAATGTTGTAAACTAGTTTTTCCCATCCTCCAATTCTGCTGGTTTACACACAAATTTTTCTTTGTGGAAAGGCAACCTAAATTCACTGGTTTCTTTTTAAAGATTGTAAATTTAAAGAAGAATGAAGAATGCTTAGTGTGGGTCACTTGTCAGATTGCATTCAGATACTAACTATGTACCACAAGGATTAGTCCTAGATCCTGATTCTTCAAAAAAAAGTCCATATGATATACTGGTTTAAGATTAGCAACTGAAAGACCCAAGTTTAAACTTATACTGTACATGCTCTACTTTATATAAATCATGGAACTTGCTATTTTAAAAAGTTTGTTAAATGAACTGATTATGATTTTAAAGTCTGAGCATTATTTAAATGAAAATATTTGACCTATTTTTTCTTTCCAATTTTCTTTTATTTTTTATATTTGTTTATTTTTTAAATTCAGGGTGGTTTATGCAACATGTTGCTTTTTATTTTTGCCCTGTAAGATTTCACTCACATAATATTTTTGATTGTATCTAAGGACCTTTAATTAATTAACATTAGTATTAATAATAAAGATAAAAATAGTGGTTATCTGTTACTGCATGACACTTCGGGATCAGATTTTTTTCATTCTTTATCCCTTCACCATTTTCACTTTTATATTTTTCAATGTTCATTTTTAAATTCTGATATATAATATTATTAATGTTGCCTTTATTATAAAGCCAAAATTTATCTTTCTAATACTGTCTATCCTTAAATTTGAATTTAGGAATTACTGGATTGCCCAAATTTTTCCCATTTTCTTTTAATAGCATATTTATATAAATAATTTCTTCAGCTTCATTTTACTCTACTTATAAACATTTATGTTTTTGAGGTTTTACTCTGGTCATAAATTTAAAATATATCACTATTTTATACATTGTCATTAAAGTCTCATAAAAATCTCTGTTTTTCATACTCCATTATACACATTAGATATTATTAATACTTTGGATGTGTGTGAATATGCCTATTTATATCAGTCTATATTCCTGGCAATTCCCCAGACAATCCTTGCAAGATTTTAGAAGTGGTTTAACATTGCCTCCTACCTAGGGCTGGGATAGAATGACTGGCACAAGGTCACCCAGCTGGCTTCATGTCATTGAACTTAAATTCCTCCATCCCTTTTCCTCTTCCTCTTCTCTCCCACATCTAAATTTGTAGATTACATGAACATCATCTTATGTTTTAAACAATTCTTTTAAAAATCATTTAAAACCATTCTTATTGGCCCCTGCCCCTATCTCTCATCTCAGATGTTTTGAATTTTTAATGGTTCCTTTAAATCAGGGCTGTCAAACTCCCGCCCACAGGCCAGATGCATCCTGTGCTGGCCACGCCCATGCCCACGCCCATGGCCATTTTAGCAAAGGGGAAAAAGTCCCGTTATGTCACATGATGCTGCCGTGATGACATGAATTTGAACTTTAAATCATTGTGAACACTCTATAGCAGTGATGGCTAACCTTTTCCGGACCGAGTGCCCAATGCGCATGTGCCCCAAACCCCAAAATGCAATGCGCACCCTCGTGCATGTGCCCCCCATGCACACATGACCCCTGCATGTGCCCGCATGCACACATGACCGTCCCTGCAAGTGCCCCGCCCCCATGTATACACAGCAGAGACCTGAAGGCCAGTTGGCTGGTGGGAGGCATGCGTGCATGCACATTGGAGCTGAACTGGGGTGACAGCTCGCATGCCATCACCTCTGGCATGCGAGCCATAAGTTCACCATCAGGACTCTATAGTTTGCATTACTGATACATGATGACTGTATTATGTCAGTGTTTATAATCAGTCTGTGTGATCTCCTTGTTCAAACTGAGTATATGATCTACTGTTACTTCTGCTTCTTTGTAGAATCTGCAGTTTCAGCTCTGGTTTTGACTGCATTAATTTGTTTTTATAATAATTTGTTTTTAACAGCCAAAATTAAGCCTTCAGTTTCTTTTTTAATGTTCTAATTGTAAATCATTGCAAGATTTTAATTTAATCCACTTTCCCTCAATCTTTTGTAGAAATCGACTGTGTAATGCTTTTCCTTGCCAGATTACTTTTTATTTTTTTATTACATTATTTTGATATTCGTGTTTTGTTTACCATGCAGTTGGTAGGTTTCAATTTTTAACTTACATCATTGCTTGTTTTTGGTTGTCTTTTACTTTAAGAGCTAATTCATGCTTTTCTTCTTCCAGGTTGTTTGACTGAAGCAAATCTCTACCTCCATTTCTGTGGGCCAGGTATAAACATCACTTAATATAATACAATGATATAATACAATGAATAGTGAGGAGTCATAAGTTTTCTTGTCCTTTTAGTGCAAACTGTGCAGTTCAGTTTGTGTCCAGTTAGTAATTCCAGAATTTTATTGTATCACACATATGGTCCAGATACTGATTGATTTTATGGTATTTCCACTATTCAGTTTTATCTTTAGCAATTTAGCAATCACTCTTTGAATGTATTTTTTACTAATCATATTTTTGACTTGTCCATCTTTGATGTTATCCAACTGTAAAATATCCAGGTACTTGTAGGCTTCATCCTCATGAATCCTGATGGTTTGGTCATAATAAAGAATTTTTATAAATGTTATTTATAAATAATAAAGTATTATTATTCAGTTCTGACAAACCAGGAAACATGATAACTGTTAATCCACAAGACTAAGCACCACAAGTTTATCCAATCCAGTTTATTACACATTATATATAGCAGAAATGTGAACATCTAGCTTATGGAGAATAAATACATGTGACCCACGAACCATGTAATGCTGGCTAGGGCTAGATACCTTGGCTTCAGAAATCCACTTGACCACTAGATGGCACTAAAGTTTCTATATCTTTTTGCTGGCATGTAGTGGTTATCTGGAATTTTGCAATTGAGATCCAGTAGCCTAGCCTAGCTTAAGACACACTGTGTTTTTAGAACACAGCCAACAGAAGTTCTGTCTGGAATTTAATTATTTGCTGTACGTTCTATACACAGAAAGTGATGTCTAAAAATGCATACTACCACAGGAATCTCAATTTTATTATTCATTTAGCTTCCCCCCAGTATTTTGCAAAAGAAGGTTTACAAATTCTCTCTGACAGTTCTTTTTTCCATCTGATAAATTCATAACTCCAGGGCGGCAAATGTCTTTGGATGCATTTTGCTTCAGCTTCAATTTCATAGCTAATAAGCTTTCAGCTGCAGATTCTTCACTGTCTACTGCCACCTACTGCCAGATTGAAATAAGTGTAGATAGACCTACTTCAAAAAATTCTGTGAAGTGGCAATGTAGAAAAGTGTCTCAGTAGATTAGCTACATAGGAGCGTACGCACACACACATACACACAACCCCAAAGTACTGAAATATATCAAGAGAAAGCCAATTGTTAAGCAACAGGAAGCATGTGTGTAAAAAGTTAAATTATTTCTATTAATAAATGTCTGTTTTTCTAATACATAATCAGATACTTAAGGTTGAAAACATTTGTATATATTATTGTCTTTTCTTCTTGACTTTTTCCAATTAAAAATCCCTTTGATGTGGTCACCCTCCCAGCTTAATTCATTTGATCTATAAAATGTGAAAACATCTTTGGGAGGGGGTGCAGGTGTGGAGTGGAGTTGACTTAAATTATTTCTTTCCATGTTTTATAAGCAATGCAAATGCGTTCTAAAGTCTCAGGTCAGACCTCAGTTTTGAGAAATCAAAAACATGTTTTTCTATTGTATTTATGTATTTACATTTTTAGTCTCTTTCCACATGATCTACAGCATGGCTAACTTTTTCGTCGTCACATGCCAAAAGTGTGTGTGTGTGCACGTGCGTGCCTGCACCCATAATGCAATGTGCATGCAATCCCCATGCCCCTGTGCATGTGTGCAACCCTCCATGTGCACCGTGCACCTCTGCACATGTGCACATGACCCCCATGCCGTGCACCTGTGCACATGCATGCACGCACAACTCTCCTGTGCATGCCCCATCCCCTGTGCATGCATGGCAGATACCCATCAGCTGGCTGCCAGAGGGTGCGTGTGCATGCACAGCAGATCTGTTTTGGGTGACAGCTCGCGTGCTGGCAGAAATAGCTCTGTGTGCCACTTCCTGCACATGTGCCATAGGTTCGCCATCACGGATCTACATCATACTCCTGGTTTGTAAATAATAATCCAGAAGCCACTGAGAATGTACGTCTGAGTTAGATCTAAGGCCCATTATTAAAATAGGATAGTTCGTTCCAAATAGGCAGCATTTACAGATTTGTGCTAATTTCCCCTTTTCCCCTTGTTGCCTTTTATTAACAGCCCAATATATTTTAATTTTAGCATAATGTATTTATAAACAGCTAGAATATACATTAAATGTGAAAACAATGTGTCACATCTAATGGAAATGATCTGTCATCAAAGGCAAAGATCCATTTGTTGAAGCAATGTCTTTTTTTTCTGTTATCACATTTAGCAGGAAAGGAAAAGGAAAGAAAAGTTCATCACATTATAATTTGATATCACCACCAAATATAATGTTAATTAATTAATCAATCAATCGGATTACTCCTAAATCACTGATACATAGGTTTGAGTCATTTGGTAACAACTTGATTTTAAAAATGAAATTTCGAAGAGTGAAAATGTCTGAGGATTTGATCTTGGTTAAAAAGTCATTCTGTAAATCATGCATAGTGCGAAGAAAGTGGATGGCAGGACATAAATTCAAAGTATAAATGAATGCACACATCTATATATTTCTTCCTCGCAATGTTAGATGCCTGGAGTAATTGCAATAAGTTGAATGGTGGGAGATCCAACACAGATTAATAGAGGTTCTTTACATGACGCATAATTGTAGCACTATGTTGGACAGCTTTAAAAGAAGATGGGCCAATTCATAGAAGGTTATGAATGATTTCTAGTCAGGTATAGAGAGCAGGAAGGTGGCCTTAAAACAAATTTTAAGAAACTCCTTAAAACCTGGGGATTGAGATAGTATTAATTGCTCAGGTTAGGGTTTAAGTGGGCTGGTAGGAAAAGCACAATTTGCATGAGACTGTTATTATACAATAAAATAAAGTTCTACACTTACCATAGAGATAATTTTGGGGTATGGTCTACTTCATGAAATGTGTCATAACAATTACATTTTGTGGGCAAATCCTGGTTTATGAGGGATATAAATGTGTTTGTGTCTTGCTTTTTGACAGTAATGAAAGGGCTGGGCAAATTATTTTTGTGTCTAATCACATTTGGCCAAATAAACCTGTTCTGTTCTGTTCCATTCCGTTCCGTTCCTTTCCACTCCACTCCACTCCACTCCACTCCACTCCATTCCATTCCATTCCATTCCATTCCATTCTATTCTATTCTATTCTATTCTATTCTATTCTATTCTATTCTATGGCAACTTTATGACCTGGACTCAGGAATTTATGACCTGCTGACTCAGGAATTTTGGAGTTATTGGAGTCATAATGTTGCCATAGTTCCTCCACCACCACCACCACTCCCCCAATCTATATAAATTCTGATAGGATTATGTTTGCGTTTAATGTGCACAACATTGTTCTTTTCTGGAGTGTTGTAATTACAAATCATTATTCTAAGAAAGTGTAAATTTAGATGAGAGAGAATTTAGTTTGCAGCTAGCGTTGATTTGTGTATGTTTCTATATGTCTATCTAGCTATCTTTATTGGTAGTATGTAAGAGTTTGCCCTAGAACACAAATAAACTTCCCTTAATTGAAGAAAATAATTAACTCATTTTTTTAACCACTTTGATTTTTGGCTTAGCAAAACATCACCAGAAAATGGTCATATATGTATGACTTTCCAATTCATCTCTATGAACTTTCATCAAATTCCAATATATTAAAAGGATAACATCTGAACTTAATCAGTATGCAATACGTACATGAATGCTTTCCTACCTGCAAATTGATTATCTTGCTAGTGGAAAGCACTTCTAAATTGAACTTGTAATGTCCCTTTCTAATATCAGTTAAATTTTGTACGTAGTTTAAAACTACCTTCAAGGCATAACATACATACTTAGAAAAGACAGTCTCAGGATTAACTGCCCAGTTTTTATTCAGGTTATGTCTGATTCATAATATTAGATAACAGTGTTTGGGGTGGGAGGTGAATACCTTTGAGACAGTTTTTCTAGGTAGTCATGCAGTTTTCTTGGCAACACATGTCTGCATGCTTAAGAGCAGACTAAACTTCCAGTCTCCCAATTTCTAGCCTGATGCTATAACCACTACACCACATTGGCTGTCTATATTAGAAACATAATCCTAAATTAATCACTGTGTTTCTCAGCTGAAAAAACTAGAATATTTAATTTCATAAACTGCTTGGAATAGAGATCAAAGCGCTCTTGACTCTCTCTCTCTCTCTCCCTCCCTCCCTCTCTCCCTCTCTCTCTCTCCTTCCCTCCCTCTCCCTCCCTCTCTCCCTTTCTCTCTCTCTCTCTCTCCCTCTCCTTATACCTCAGTTTTCAGGATGCTTTGAGATGATCTATAACCAACATAGCCTGTAGAAGAGTAGGATTAGGGGCAAAGAGGGCAAAACAAAAAATAATGGGTGAAAGCTTGTTAAAGAGAGATCTAACTAGAATTTCTGGCAGTGAGAACAATTAATCAGTGGAATTGCTTGTCTCCTGAAGTTATGGGTGCTCCATCTGTGGAGGTTTTCAAGAACAGACTGAACAACCATTTGACTGGGATAGTACAAGTTCTTCTTCATTGAACTAGAAGGTCTCTGAAGTGCCTTCCAGACATATGATTCTATATTCTATGTTCCATCCAACTAGCTATGCTCTGTATGAAACTTTAGCCTTTTTACAAATATTTTATATTTTTACATTCTTCTGGATGATCTGAATCTAGAAGGTGAGAGACAATCAGTTTATAGTTAGTGTAATAAAATAAATAAAACTAATGGCTTTCTACTTTCCTCACCCATAAAGTGTAGTGAAGGCATGTTAGTTTAGGTATTTTAATGGGCTATTGGCATGCTGCAGAATATTGGATATTGTGGTTATGCACTTTAGGAAAGTTGCAGTTGTATTTTAGATTTTTAAACACCAAATAAGACAATTATCTTTCTGTGTATATTTAGAAGTATATATTCATCATTATTCCTGATTTTCACAACAAACAAAAATGTATGAATGTTGACACTTGTTGTCAAGAAAAATATATGAATGTTGAATCTTATCTAGGACTCTGTTTTATTGGAAGATAAATATGTCAGATACTGAATTTGAGATTAATAGAAAAAAAATGCTAATATAAATGCTTTGGCAATTATATTACAATTTTAAGCAAAAAAATGGAATAACTATTGAATATATTTAGCAGACAGATAACTAGATAACAAAGCATAATTGGGCGCTTTTGTTGGCACTAGGACCTAGATTTATATAGTCTATTTGTACTTAAAAGTAGAGATAAATTAATATATAATATTATCATCATTTTATTGTGCCACTGTTTCTTTTAAATAAATACTGCCGTCAACTCCATCACCATCCCAATGGTGAAAAGAGTTGTGGAGAACTTCCCAGGGTTATTTATGATTTTGAATAATTTAAAAACCATTGTAAATAAACAGTGCTATAAAATATTGCCTCATTTATCCAAGTTATTTGGATAACATCCAAAATGTGTGGATAATGAGACATTTGGCAATGTCAGTATATATTTAGAACATGTAGATTCAACATCAAGTGTGGATATAAGTCACAAGGTAAATGTAGATCAGTTATAGAAAAGAGATTTGATCCCTGAATATATTTTAGGTTTGGGTTGATATCCCCTGAGTCCTGGCTTTATTGAAAAGTTGAAAGAATGAGAAATGTAAGTGCCTTATCATGATTATTTACTATCAAATTACAAGGATGAGCAATGAAATTGCCAAAATACAGAGGATCTAACTAATTCAAGGTCACTCTAACTTCAAAACTGTGTTCCTATGGCTAGATCCAAGTTCAAAATTTTACTCTTTCAAAATGTTTTTAAGGGGGGGAAGGTGTCTAATAAAATAGAGAAAAATGATAAGTCTTTGAATTTGTGGTATTTGCTTACCACTGATTTATTAATGGCCACTACTGAGATGAAAATCTACCAAATGTTGCTAAAAGATAGATGAGAAACAGGAAAAACATTCCCTACCAGTTGTAAGCAAAGGCTGTAAGCACACATGGATTGATCAGGCAGATTAGTAAAATGAAACATTGAAAACAGTTATGGAGAAGCATTCAATAGAACAGAAATTCTGAAGACATCAGTAGAAGAAAAGATCATAAGTTGAATCCCTCATAGTTGGATTACTGAAGACATAGTAAAAATATGGAAAGAATCTTCAGGTTATATCAGTGATCACATTCTTCCTTAAAGAATGAATTATCTATATATAGACTAAAAAAAGAAGGCATATGGCAGTAGTAGTAGTAGTTTTTCAAAAGGATATGATTTATTTATTTATTTTTGGTTAAAAAAATGGAGCTGTTTCAAAGTCTGCAAAAGTCTGTAGATATCCATCAGTTGTGTGAGAATCAGGATAGGTTATAAAGTATAGTAGACAATAGGATCTACTACAGTGGTGAGATTCAAAAAATTTTACTACCAATTCTGTGGGCGTGGCTTGGTGGACGTGGCTTGGCTTGGTGGGTGTGGCAGGGGAAGGATATTGCAAAATCCCCATTCCCTCCCCATCCCTCTAACCTGCTTTCCAGCTCCGTTCTCCTGTGCAGGGCAACCAAAGAAGACCCAGCCAATCAGCTGGGACTCTGGAGGCAGAAAAGAGATGGGGGCAGGGCCAATCAGAGGTGGTATTTGCCGGTTCTCTGAACTACTCAAAATTTCCGCTACCGGTTCTCCAGAACTGGTCAGAACCTGCTGAATACCACCTCTAGTCTACTAGTATCTTATCTATTACATTAATCTCTTTTCCTTGACAAATCAGAGGTAGTATTCAGCAGGTTCTGACCAGTTCTGGAGAACCAGTAGTGGAAATTTTGAGTAGTTTGGAGAACCGGCAAATACCACCTCTGACTGGAGATTTTATAATATCCTTCCCCTGCCACGCCCACCAAGTCAGGCCCACAGAATCGGTAGTAAAAAACTTTGAATCCCACCACTGTGACAAATATTCAAAGATAAAATTAATACTATTGTTTTAAAACACATATGCAGAATAATTCAATTATTAGGTATTTAAAAAAACACACCAAAGGATTCCAAGTATCCCTGTATTATATTTTAATTTATATAAAAAAGCAGAAGCAATTAGGAGTATAAAGATTTATTTTTTCTCCTCTATCTCTGTTCTTTTGTTTTGTGCTACTTTTGCGTGTGTTTGTGTGTGTATAGGATTGAGTTATTTGTTTTTAAAGGGTTTTAACAATGTGTAAATTATCCAGACTTGGCATATAATAATAATAATTAGCTACTATTATTATTATTTTCTAAATAGATGTTATATATAATGCATACAATAAAAAAAGAATAATTAGACCGTAAAACTAAAATGTATTTTAGAAATACAAATAATATGAACAGCTACAATATAAAAATTGTACATTTGGTGGAGCTTCCCTTTTGTTACCCCATGACAAAATAAAATGCGAATTTAATAGAGGAAAGTAGCTCTGTGGGATCAGATTTAGCATCTGATAACAGAACAATTTTCACAAAGAAAAAGAATTAGGATATATTCTAAACAGAGATTCTACATCTTTGGGAAATAGTTACTGAGTACATGTTAAAAATTTTAACAATGGAAACAGATGAAACTGCACCCCGGAGTTTTTCATCCAGTCTATTATACCCTTAACTTTTTCACTGCCACACCCAACTTTAGTATACAATATATTTTGGTATTTGCATTTTCCCCTTATAATAATTTTATTATAAAACGGCTTAATTTTTTTTGGAAAATTTGCACTTATCTATTGTCTTCATTCTAAGTAAGTATGTTTTTACTGCTATTTAGTATTAAAATAGTGTTTTAAATTAAACTTTATATTTTTATAGTTGTGGGATCCAGCCCAGGAGATCACATGAAAGAAAACTGAAATTTTAGTCTCTTATTTTACCTTCAGCATTTATTGAGTTTTAATGCCTTCTTGGGTAAGCAATGAGGGTCCAGTGGTACCATTGTTGGGATGTGTTGAGAGCATCAATTAACCTTAATCTGGCTCTGAGCCAGTCACTCTTCTTAAAATTGCCAAGGTTGAAAAACATTGCTTTAGAAGCAAAAAGAAATGTATGCTGCGTTTCTTCCTTCAAATTTTGTCATTCATCACAGTAAGTTTGCCTGAGAATTAATAAGTGGCCCCAAGTTATATAATAAGCTTCCATACAAGAGAACTAACGTGATTCTTGGTCTCCGTAAGACTAAGCCAATACACTATTCTTCAAACATTATTTGTAGTTCAGACAAGAATTCTTGCATTTTTCATGTGCCTGTCCTGTTCTGCCCTGCTTTGCATGCACTATATATAATTAGACTTTGCTATGCCTTTTTGTAATTGTATTTTAAAATGTACTTTTTTATTGTTTTGATTGAATGTAAAGATAGAAGGCCATGATTGCTGTTTTTAACTCTGTACACCCACCAGTCACATGCAAATGATATGGGCAGCTATATAAATTTAATAAATAATTTTAAAAAATAACAGAAGAATTATTAGAAGACTCTACAAAGGATTGATGGATGCATGTGATTTCCTGGAGTCTGTTGGGAAGTTTCATGAAGTTTTAGAAGACGATTTTATCACAGATTTTATCAAAAGAGTGATCTGATCAAGCAGTGAAATCCCTTAGCCCAATTTCCATGCCATGTCAGTTAGTTGGTTTGCTAAGGACTTAGACATTAGAAATAAAGATAACCTTCAATGAACATGTTGAAACACAAGCAAAAAAGCACTTTTCAGATTTACTTTTGGATTTACAAAATAGAATCCGGCCAAGTATTTTATCTGCATGAATAATACAAATAATAAACTAAATCGACTTCTTATAAATGGATATTCCTTCCTCACCACACATATGCTATAATTATAAAAATGATTTTGAATTCAGTCAATAATCTATGTAGAATTACTTCCCCTTTTTCCAGACTAGCTCACTGAAATCTTCAAACAGAATGTTCATCCATTGACCACTCCTCAATTTGCCTTATCTTAGTAGCAAATAATTTAATGACACCATTTAATAACTAAACCTAAGACAGTTTCCATGAACTGTCTTTTAAAGCTGCTCAAGGCAGGGGTGGCATCATCAAAACAGCTGTACCATAAAATTTTGCCTTCCTCTTTTTTTTTTTTTTACTTGCACTCACCCTGAAATTTGTTCATGTCAGTTTGTTGACTTTGTGGAACAAGTTTATAATTGGAAGAAGTGGAGCAAGTTTAAAATTGGGAAGCAAACAGATTTGGATTAGATGCTATTTGAAGAAGCATCTTCTTTTGCCTTCAGTTAATTTATTTCACAGAGTGACCTTAAGGTTATTTTAGAAGGAGAAAATCTTTTCCTAGTGAGTTTCTTTATACCATATGGTTTATCTAGGGTGTACCAAAAGCCAGGACCCATTAATAATGTATTTTATAAATTGCATGAAATGTTCAAAGGGGTTGCCTTTTTCTTCTAAATGCCTCCTTACTCATTTGATACCATCTTTAGACATTACTAAATACATGAACAATTTTACTTCTTGAAAAACAAAACCCATATATTGTTATTGCCCTACGGGGTTGACTTTTGGTACATTCAAAATATATATCTGTTATGTTTTTGCTTTAATCAGAACTAAATGCAATCTTTCATGTGCAGGCAGATTTCTAGCATAGGTGGGGAGGGAGGAAGGAAGAAAGATAGAGAGAGGGAGGGGAGAAGGAGAACTTGTGTTTTTCACTATCACTGAGTGTGGCTGTGCCCCATTATTTAAAGAGGGGAGGTAAGGGGACAGCAAGTGGAGTGACATGGGGGAACCCACTGTGATTACCAGTATGGATTTTCATAGCGTAGCAATCAAGAAGGGCAGAATGAGATTAGACTGGGTTACCATAGATGATCTCACTAGTACTGAGGATGCTAATAGCATGCCATGCAGGGTATTGGCATCTCTGTTCTGATTTTCAGAAAACTTTTTCATTCGCGCTTTACAAATGTATATTCTTTATTCTTTAAAATATTGCTGTATGCTAAGTCACATTATTCTGTTCTTCTTTATTGTTCCCTTTTCTCATTTTTCTTCTCATAACTAAATTTAAGAGCAGTTTACAGCTGGTCACAAACATTTAAGTATAGTTTACAGCTCCCCCACATTTGTGGACAAAGTGGGCAATTTCTCCAAAGTTCTTCAATGAGTAATTTCCTCTTAAGTTTAATTGAGTTGTAAGAAGCCAGGGAGGAGTGGAAGATTTGGAAAGGACTACTGGTAATCCTCAACTTATGACCACAATCAAGCCAAAAAATATGTCATTAAATGAGAAATTTGTTAAGTGAATTTTGCCCTGTTTTATAGCTTTTCTTGCCACATTTGTTAAGTGAATCACTGCAGCTGTTAAGTTAGTAACATGGTTGTTAAGTGAATCTGGCTTCCCCACTGAATTTGCTTGTCAGAAGCAGGGGTGGGATGCTACCGGTTCAGCCCGGTTTTATAGAACCGGTAGCTCTGAAGAGCAGCAGACACCGAACTGGTTCGGTGTCTGCTGCTCTGTTTGGCCCAGCCGCCTGCCCGGGCTCCTGGCTGTCCTTTATTTCCTGCTTTTTCAACCTCAGCTGCTTTGTGCTGCACAGCTGAGGTTGAAAAAGCAGGAAAAAATAGGAGTTTGAAATGCTGGGCACCTGCGCAGCGCTTGTCAGCTATCCAGGCAGCACAGCTGAGGTTTTTTGGAAATGGTCTACACACGCATGCAAAATGCACTCTCACCAGCGGTGGGATTCTACCTGCCAGAGAACTGGCAAATTGTGCCACTGGCTGGCCCCATATTGCCCCACCCCACTCACTCACTCCTTACCTGGCATGCACACCATCAAATGTTAAGCAAATGCTAAGTTGCTATTTTTCCCTTTTTATCCCCGAGCATCAGCTGTTCTGCTGTGCCGGGAGATTTAGATTAGCTAGAAAGCAGGAAATGGTTGGATTTCTTGCTTTCTAGCTAATCTAAAAGCAGAGCTGAACCTTCCTTAGGACTGAGGCTTCTATTTTTCAGTGCAGATAGATAGATCTCTAAGTGAATCTATGATTCTGTGAGCAACTCAATCTGCCTGCCTGCTTTGCCGGATTTTGGGTAAAAGTTGCTCTTTTTTAATAAAAAAATTCAATATTTAAATAAATATTTATAATATTTACATACAAGCCATGCCCACCAGTCATGACCACCAAGCCATGCCCAGTCAGCAAGCCATGCCCAGCCAGTCACATGACCACCAAGCCACACCCACAAATTAGGCCATGCCCACAGAACCAGTTGTTAAGAAATTTGAATCCCACCCTTGGTCAGAAGGTCACAAATGTGGATCACATGACCCCAGGAAGCTGCAATCGTCATAAATGTGAGTCAGTATCAAGCATCCAAATGTAAATCACATGACCATGGGAATGCTACAGTGGTCATAAATGTGAAAAATGATCATGTCACCTTTTTCAGACCTGTTGTAATTTTGAATGGTCACCAAATGAACTGTTGTAAGTTGAGGATTACCTGTATACCATGAAATGTACATGGCTTTATTACAGCATATTGCTACTAAATCTGTAATCAGATTTATATGAATTCTCTATCTCTCTGAAAAAAAAATGTTGTATAAATTCTGTTTCATCAAAATGAAAAAATTTGGCTTTTAATGGAGTTGGAGAATTTCTCTATCCGGCAGTAATTGACTTAAGGGACAATAAAGGCTACATGTGTAGAGCATATGTGTATATGCATGTTTTATTGTTTTTTCTAGGAATCTGGCTTGGCTCTTCTTTCTTCTATACCTAATATATAGAAATGTTTGTCAATGGGGATACCGAAACAGAATGTATTTCCAATTGCCAAGCATTAGTTTATCTAGCTAATGTTTCTTCAAGTAGCAAGTAAAAAATATTGAATAAAGATGCTTAAGAGAGAAATTGAGTCATTAAAAAAACTCTATAAAGGAGATTGTTTTTATTCTCAGGAAAATTCTCAGGAAAAAAAACAACTGTACATTTTGACAGAATATAGTCCATGCTTTATATAACCCGATGCTTAAATTTTACCAGTCATATGTTTTATTCAATGTTTAAATTTTCAATTGGGCTTTTACATTAATTTGGCATTTAAGCTCTTAAAATGTTTAAGAAATGTCAGTTTGTCTCCATGAACATTTTGCATATAAAATATCGATGTCTTCACCCTTTACTATTCCATTTTGGATAGTGTATCCATCATGGCTTTCAATATCACCAACTCAGGGGATTGGAGCTGGGCAGCATGGTGTTGTGCTGGCTTGCCTCTTTCTTTTGGGGTTAATTGCAATTGGCGATGACTGATGAGTAAGTCCTACCCTTGGCACTACTATGTAGGGTGTCACAAAGTTTGGTGCTCTCTCCTCTCCTCTCCTCTCCTCTCCTCTCCTCTCCTCTCCTCTCCTCTCCTCTCCTCTCCTCTCCTCTCCTCTCCTCTCCTCTCTGCATGAGGCCAATGGGTAAGCACATTCATTGCCGTGTACCCAATTATATACATCTCTACTGTATAATGTAGCCAATTATACATCTCTATCCCTGGCAAATTAAGCAATGCATTGAATGACTCATATTAGTGTGTGGAGGCTGTAAGAGTCCAGATCAGCTATGACAATATTGAGTGGCTTTAGATTATAGGTCCACTGGGTTCTGGGACTTTGCCATCTTTGGTGTTGCACTACCCCAGACAGACTAGGTGCTCAGTTGAGGGTCCTCATAGACTCACAACTCCTGACTCCTGTCAGTTGTGCCTGTTCCTGGATTGGCAGGCTCTGCTTATAGTGATTCATATTGGTCTGCTGCAATGACCTCCACATAGGGCTGTCATTGAAGGGTATCCAGAAGTTTCAGCTGATGCAGAATGCAGCAACTAAAGGAGTTATGTGCAGTCCTAGAGCAGTGGTCGCCAACCAGTGGGCCACGGCCCACTGGTGGTCCATGAGAAAATTTTGGTGAGCCGCAGAGAAATGTCCCCCCCAAAGCACCCCCCCAAAGCAATTAATCCAGGCTGCACTGCCCACATGGCCCACCCACCTGCTGGCCCCCACCCTTTGGCCGAGCGCAAACCTGCAAAAAGCAGTGCAACCCTTGCCAGCCAGGATGAGGTAATGGTGCTGTTGCAGCAAGAGGGGGCTGGAGACACAGGTGGGCTGAAGCGGTGATGAAGATGGTCAGAAGGTGCAGGAGCACCATGCTACTTGCATTTGCACAGCACTCCCGACTTCCAGCTCACCTCTCCTACCCTTGGCTATTCCTTGATGGCCTGAGGCAGGAAAAGTACCCGCTGGTGGTGGTGGGAGGGGGTGGAGGGGGAAGGTATACACTCACCATCCAGTTCAGAGGTCCAGAATGGGGCAGCATCGGTGGCGTCAGTTTTCTCCTCCCTCTCGGCACTCTGCTCTGCTGCCCCCCCCACAGCCCCAGCCATCGCTGCCCAGGGAAAGCACAGGAAAAGCGGGCAGAAACATAGCTCTCACTGGGGTGAAAGAATGGAGATCAAAGAAGACACAGGCAAGAGAAGACGGAAGCTGCTGCCTTTGGAAAGCGCCGCTTTCTGTTGCCTGTGCCTTCCAATCTCTTCTCTTTTGCCCCAATGAGAGCTATGTTTCTGCTCACTTTCTTTTCCTGGGGGGGCAGCAGAGACATCAGGGCTGCTCTTCCACCCTCAGCAAGCCAGATCTGGAGGAAGGCGAAGAATTGCTAGCGAGCACTGGAGAAATGTGTGTTGGAAATGCCAACACACATTTCCAGCGTGCTCTCCTCTGTCCCAAGTAGGATTGAGTGGGGGGAAGGGAGCAGGGGGAAGGGGTAGGAGGGAAGCAGAAGCCCATCTGGCTTTCCTTTGGCATGGGGCGGTGGGGAGACCAAATGCCCAGACCAAAAGAGCGCTGAGGAAGATGGGCTCCTAATAACCAGCCTGTTTGTGCAGGTGAGAGCTCTAGCTTTTCTGGGCTTGACACCTCCCCCCATTCAGCCTCCACACAGGGAGGGACCCTTCTCTGCTTGGAAGCAGCCAGAGAAACCTGGAGCTTAGTCTTGGGGAGACTTTGGCATGGGGGGTGTTGCCTGTTTATTAGGAGCCCATCTTCCTCGGTGCTTCCAGCCGAGCCCTCCTTTCCTCCCCCAACCTCACCTGGCAAAGGAGGGAGAGGTTTCCTCTGACTTGGGGGAGATATGAGATGACAGGAGACCAGATTGTGGGTGGCTCTGCTTTTCTTCTGTTTGAGGGGGAGCCAGTTCCTCCCTGTCCAGATCTTCCCAGTCTCCAGGCACCATGTGGCTTCTTTTGAATCCCAAATCCCAATTTTTAAATCATCTTTTCCCCCAAAGGATGACAGAGGCCCCTCCTTTCCCTTCGCTCTGCCCCATAGTTATGATTAAGCATTTATGATTTTATTATAATTAAATAAGCATATATATATATGTATGTATGTATGTATGTATGTATATGTATATGTATATGTATATGTACATGTACATGCACATGCACATGCACATGCATATGCTTATGTTTATGTTTATGTTTATTTGGATTTATATGCCGCCCCATCTCTGGGGGGACTCGGGGCAGCTCACACGCGAACGCAACACATATACAATTATTTTAAAAAATTGTTAATCAAATCCAAATAAAACCTAAAATTACATACTAAAATAGCCAATTAAAGCCCCAACCACTCTCAAGCCAGGCCAGCCTGGAAAAACAGCCAGGTCTTTAGATTGCGGTAGAAGGCGCACAGGTCAGGAGCCAACTGCAGCCCCAGGGGCAGCTAGTTCCACAGGGTGGGCGCTCCCACCGAGAAGGTCCTCCTCTGGGGTGCTGCCAACCGACATTGTCTGGTTGACGGCACCCCAAGGAGGCCCTGCCGGTGGGAGCGCACTGGGCGATTGGAGCACGATGGTGGCAGGAGGCACTCCTGCAAATACCCTGGACCCAAGCCATGAAGGGCTTTATAGGTTAACACCAGCACCTTGAATCTTACACAGAGGGCAACCGGCAACCAATGCATATATATATAAATTTTTAATATCAAATTTAAATTTAATATAAAAATAAAATTTTTATATTAAAATTATTATGGTTTTTAAAAATTCATATTAATGGTCCTTGGGATTTAAAAGTATGAATTTGGTGGTCCCTGAGGTCCAAAAGGTTGGCGACCCCTGTCCTAGAGCACATCTTTGCTCTATGAGTTGCCAGTTTGCTTCCAGAATCAATTCAAGAACCTGGCTTTAACCTTTTAAAATGCTTCATGGCATGGAATTAGGCTACTGGGTAATTCAAACTCTCCCCAAATATTTTTATATTTGTTGTTCTTTGGTTGTTGTATGCTGCCCAGAGGCTTGTTTTGTGAGATGGATGACTGTACAAATTTGTTAAATAAATAAGCTGTTCTTACATTTTCTCATCAAAGTTAGCTTCATAATTTTCTACAGTCTGTTACCTGTCTGGATGTATCTCTGTATTGATTTCCAAGCTTGATGTTTATGGTTTCTGATGTTGTTAAGTAGTTGATAATCTTAGTTGTAAGAGGTTTGAGGCCAAAGATTTACTATTTATTGCATTTTGTTGAAAAGTAAAAATCCCTAGAATAAGATTTTGAGATGTAATAAGAGACATTAAAACCTGAGATCTTTTTTTTAAAAACTGTCTTTTAAATATACAGCATGCAGAGTATTTAAAGTCATACATGAGGGACATTGAAAGGACCTGGAGGATATTGAAAGGAAGAAAATGTCCTTCTAAGATGAAAGAAATTGAAAACCGACACTAACTCCTTGCATAGTCACTCATCCTAGAATAAGAATAATGTTTATTTATTGGTACATTGAGCTATTCCATTCAAAGCTGAAGAACATGGTGGATGGGACTGACATTGAAATTAATGTAGCCTGACAACTGAAATCTATAATATTGATAAAATGGATGTAAACTTGCAACTTATTGAAATAAATGGATTGCATTAGGAATTTTTGACAGCTGATACACAGAGAGATGACCAAAGAGACTGTAAAAACAACTGATTTCATTAGCAAGGACATAATGCTTTTAATTTATTACTTGATCTTTTACTCTGGATAGAGACCAAGTTCGATTTAATCAAACATACATATTATTAAAGATGCTCTTACAGTTATTTTTTTTCCAAAAAAGCCTAATATTAGAGTTAAAATGGAGAGGAAAGTATGAGTTCAAAAGAAATAAATTTAATGGTATTTTTATGGCTTTGAGTAGGTTAATGTGAAATATATTTCATCTTGTTTAGTTCTGTACTGGTGATATCTTGAAGATACATCATTATAAAGTAACCGGATAGTGTGTCAGTGGTTAATGCAATGCCAAAGAGTCATAAGAAGTTGCAGAAAAAGCTTCCATAAGTCTGCTATAAGTGAGAAAATGTTGCTGGTCAAGATATTCCACTTCTAACAGGAATCACACCCCTGTGGCAAATTTCTCAACCCACAACTGTATTATTTAATTAAACCTGGAACACAAATGTAGAAGACAGGAGCCTTGGAGGCATGATATGACTTTAAAATCCCCAATACATTTTTCATATAATGTTCTTCAGGGGAAAACTTAAAATTAAGTCCGAATGGTAATGTCTATCTCCCAATTTTGTCACTGATTTACAGATGGCGGAAATGAAGGTGAAAACATTTTTTGCATGAGTAGAGTGAATGTGGCTGAAATTAGGGGATGGTGAAACTTTGGACTGGGGTTTGCGGCCCCTACAATCATCCCAGAAGCCATTTTGTGAAGTAGAAGGCCTAGGGGGGAAATGGGTGGAGGCACGTTTGGGCAAATTGCATTTCTAGGATAGGAGCGGAGGACTGGGGCGGGGTTGGTCCAAACATGTTAGATGAACCAAAAATAACTTATTATTTTATTTTTACATGCTTTATTATTTCAGCTACTTTATTGAATTTTATAGAATATGGAATATATAGTAATGTCTGGCTTTCTGGAAATCTTTTGCATGGAAGTATTATATGCAAACAATATTTCAAGCAAAGAGACAAATCATATTTCTGCTTTCCTCTCTCATCCTAAGCATATTTTCTCCTTAAGTAACTCCTAATGCTTTTGATGAAGTTAAGTTTCAGAATTTCAGTGAACATACCTGGAATGTCAACTGTTAAGTTTGCATGAAGAGACAGACACGGAGTGCTTCAAGCTCTTTGTTTATTAGTGACTACAGCTCAGAATGAACCCACTTTGGCTGGGCTGCGGCTGCTACTTATGGGCAGCAGCCGCAGTTGCCAGCCAATCAGAGTGCAGGGTTTTCCCGCACTTTTTAAACCAATCATTTCTTACATTTTACAAGAACAGTTCAAACTAAACCAATGACTTTAAACCTGCATACATAACACCCCTCCCCACTAGGTTCAGTCCATACTCAAACCACAGCCTATCTAATGTATTCTTTTAAATAGGTGGGGCTCTTACGTGTACGTTGAGACCTACATGGTTCAGATGTTTTAAGGTTCTCACCTTGTGAGGGAGGAAATGTGTCTGCTGACATTTCCTTACTAGGACTTGTAGTAATAGTAGAACCTGTTTGGTTACTACAACCTGATCTCTCCTCCCAATCCATCTCCAACCCAATGTCAGCACCTAAATCAGGTAATGATGTGCAATCTTCCATTTGTGAAAATGGTTGTTGGTATTGTGACAGGTTTTGGGATGGTTCCTGTCGTGTTAGCTCATTACACATGGGGTTGATTCTTGCTTGTTCATTACACTCATGATCCTCCCTTCCCCCTAGAAGAGGCAGTAGGTATGGGAACCAGAGAGCAAAAGCGATGCTCCTGAGGCAATCTGGATCTTAACTGATCAATGTGCCTGCTCCAGAGGACACCATCCTCCGTTTGTACTCTGTAAGACCTGGGGCCTGTGATTTGGGTTATCTCAGCGGGAATCCATAATGGTTCACCCATAAGGTTCTTAGCATAAACAGAATCACCCACAGTGAATGTGCGAATTTTGCTAGTGGAATCTAGTGGTGCGTTGGGTGCTTAAGTGGGATGAAGGCGATCAAGGGAGACCTGAGTTTCCTACCCATCAACAATTCAGCTGGGGACAAATTAGTTGAGGGGTTGGGAGTGATATGCTGAACACTGAGAAGTTTTTCAACTCTCTCAGTGATATCCCCGGACCCAATTGCTGAAGTTTTTCCTTGGTAAATTGTACCATACGTTCAGCCCAGCCGTTAGCCGAAGGATGCCCAGGGGCTGTCAGGGCATGTCTGATACCCTGTTGTGCTAGATATGATTCAAAAGGTTGGATGTAAATTGAGGGGCATTGTCAGAAACAAGCACATCAGGTAACCCGTGAGTTATAAAAAGCTTCTTAAGCTGTTTGATGACAGCTTCAGTTGTGGTGGATGCCATAGGGATAACCTCTAGCCATTTGGAATATGCATCAACTATAATAAGGAAAGTGTGCCCTCTGGTAGGGCCAGCAAAATCAATGTGAATCCTGGACCATGGGCCTAGGACATTCCCATTCCTGTGTGGGGGCAGAGGTGGGGCAGGCCTGACTACCTGACAGTTGGGACAAGATGCAACCCAGTTTTCAACCATTTTGTCAATACCTGGCCACCATACATAACTCCTGGCCAATCCCTTCATTCTGACAATACCTGGATGACCCTCATGTAACATTTCCAAAACCTCTTTTTGCAGTTTTGTAGGAATAACCACCCTGTTACCCCACAAAATACATCCTCTTAATACAGATAATTCAGTTTGCCTGGATTTAAAAGGTTGGGCAAGTTGAGGTAGATCTTGAAGAGGCCAACCTTTCTTAATCCAGCCTATAACAGGAGCCAATAAAGTGTCTTTGGCAGTCTCTCTGGCAATTTCAGCAGCATGTACTGGAAGCTTGGCAACAGTTTCTAGGAAAAGGTGTAATTCTCAGGAGCAAAGTCCTCAGTGTGGAAGGAAGTGGGCAGCGACTCAAAGCATCTGCATGCCCAATGTCTTTGCCAGGCCTGTGGATGAGTTTGTATGAATAAGCAGCAAGAAATTCAGTCCACCTCAGCATTCTTGGTGACAGGATAGTGGGAATAGGTTTGTCTCCTGCCACAATGCCTAACAGAGTTTGTGATCTGTGACAATGGTAAATGTTCTCCCATATAAATACTCATGGAATTTCTTGACAGCTGCAACAATTGCCAAGGCTTCCTTGTCCAGTTGGCTGTAGTTCCTCTCTGCTTTGGTCAAGGTGCGAGAGTAAAATGCAATAGGAGCTTCCCTCCCACTGGGAAGCCTGTGGCTCAAACCCCCCCACTCCAAAGGGGATGCATCACAAGTCAGTACAACAGGCAAATTCTCAGAGAACTGTATCAGTACAGCATCAGATGTGATTAGTCTTTTAATATTGTTAAATGCAGATTGTTCTTTCTGCCCCAGACCCACGCAGACTTTTTGTCTAATAATCTGTGCAGTGGTTCTGCAATGGTTGCCTTCTGAGGTAGGAACATGTGATAAAAGTTAATGAGTCCAAGGAAGGCTTGCAAATCTGTTTTACATTTTGGTCTAGGGGCTTCTTTGATTGCCTGAACCTTGGCATCTGTGGGGTGGATACCATGCTTGTCAATCATATAGCCCAAGAACTCAACCTTGTCAGTTCTAAGAGTGCATTTTTCTTCCTTGACTTTTAACCCGCTTTTTGAATCTGGTAAGGACTTCTCTGAGTCTTTTGTAACTGAGTGTCATTTTCAGCAGAGATTAACACATCATCAAAGTAAGGCACTACCCTGGCAGTCCTTGGAGCATTCTTTCCATAAGGCTTTGAAGATGCCTGGTGCCACGCTTACTCCAAACTGTAACCTTTTACATTTGAAAGCACCTCTATGAGTCACAATGGTTTGGGCCTCTGCAGTGGCATCATCAACTGTTAATTGTTGATATGCCTGGGCCAGATCCAATTTGGCAAAGACTGTACCCCTGCCAAGTGAATGTAGTAAATGATGCACCACTGGAACTGGATATGCGCTCTGTTGAAGCGCATGGTTCAATGTCCCCTTATAGTCTCCACAGATTCTCACTGACCCATCAGTCTTGACTGGTGTGACTATGGGTGTCTCCCACCTGAAGTGGTCAGTGGGCTCTAAAACTCCTTGAGCTATTAGTTTATCTAATTGTGCATCAATTTTTTCCTTTAAGGCAAATGGGACCCTTCTGGGCTTTAAGCGAATTGGTGGCACTTGGGATCTAGATTGAAAGTGATAGTTTTTCTCCTTCTGAATGTTGGGACGTAGCCTGTGAATATTGTCCCCATGCCACCTAGATAATAGGAGCCTGAGTCCACTTCCATTTGGCAAGGCCTTCCCTCAATTAGTACCCTTGACAGCACTTTTCTGTGATTGATAGAAGAAGAATGACCAATAGTTACTGTCTGATGAGTTTCAATTCTTCCCCTTTGCTTCTGTGCTGCACCCCATTTTCTCACTGAGGTTGTTGGGCTTGAATTCTTTGTCAGGAAACTTCCTTCTGTTGGGTGGAGTTCTGGATGATTTGCAGACTCTTGCTAGGTGTCCTCTTTTTTCACAACGAGGCAGATGGTATCTAGGAACTTGCATTCAGTGCGGGTTGGCTTCCCCCAACCTCTGCAGTAGAAATCTTGCCTCTTTCTTCCAGGTCTTTCTTTTTCCTCCTCCATTCTGAGTCTATAAATTCCTTCCTCCACCTCACTACAGTCTGACTCAGAATCTATTTGCTCACAATGAGTTGTTGTGGACTTTTCCACATCAGGATGGCTTGTGGCCTTGTTAATTTTCTTCATGGCTGCTGCTGAGGACTTGGTAGCTTCTGCTGAAGAGCCTCTTCTATTGCTTCCTTCAGCGTGAAGGTCTTAGTAATAACTTGCTCTGAAGCACCTTGTCTTTAAGGCCCAGAACAAATCGATCGCGCATGGCCTCTTCTAAATTGTTAAATTCACATGCACCCCAATGTCTCTTAAACTTGCCATGAAGTCGTTTACGTTTTGCTTTCCCCTTGATCCCGACGGTAAAACTCCGGTGTCTCTTATGAGCCGATACTTATGGGCGTAATGGGCTCTTAACAACTTTTCTAAGTCAGGCCATTCCATTACCTTCACGTCTGCAGCTCCCACCAATGCCTTCGCCATCTTGAAAACTGCTGGACCGCAGTGCGTGAGAAAGACCGCCCTCTTCCGCTTCTCGGAAATGTCGGCAAGATCGTTTCCTTCCAGATACATTTGGAAACGATCTGCATATGTCTCCCAGTCTTCTGCCGTCGGATCGACGGGGCTGGGGGGGTGTTCAGCACAGCCATCTCGCTCTCCTTCTGTTCCACATTGCATTCTTCTTCAGGGAGATCCCACCCTCGTCGCCAGTGTTAAGTTTGCATGAAGAGACAGATGCGGAGTGCTTCAAGCTCTTTGTTTATTAGTGACTACAGCTCAGAACGAACCCACTTTGGCTGGGCTGCGGCTGCTACTTATAGCCAGCAGCGGGCCAGCCAATCAGCAGGGTTTTCCCCGCACTTTTAAACCAATCATTTCTTACATTTTACAAGAACAGTTCAAACTAAACCAATGACTTTAAACCTGCATACATAACATCAACCATATTTAATTCCAAGCCTGTAATATAGGAACTATATGGAAGTGACACATGGCTTCTTTTCAAGTAATTCTTTTCTGGTCCACTTTTCCCCTCCTATAGTTGTCAGAGCTCCATTGTGATTGAAATATGCAGGCATCATTTTATCCAAATTTTATCATTTTCCCACTTGCCCAATATTGAAGTCATCATCTTTCCAGAACACCTGTGCAGAATGCTAAATGTGTTTAGCACACTATTAAAGCAGGGGGTTGAGTATATTCTCATGAGACCAGGACAGAATGACTAGAATCACCAAAACTTTTGAACTTTCAAAAAAGAGTACACTTTGGAGTGGTATCTGTATCTCTATTTCTAATTCTTAAGGTACAAATCTGTTGTCTCTCCCTTTCTCTGTCTCTCTCTTTCTCCCTCTCATTCTCACATGTGTGCACACACATGTGCATACATACACACTCAAGTCTTTGTAACTCACAGCATCTGTCTGATTTTATGTGATTGACTCTGACTGGTACTTGGATAGAATCCACCTGGCAACTGCAGGATTGTAGAATAGACTGGGACAGCCAAAAAGAAGACATTGGTAGATCAGTTCTATTATGTGGGGAAAAATGCAGGATGTGTCCATTTCATCCCCTGGCCATGTTTCAATTCCCAATGTAGGGATACCTGTGTTTTTGGTTTGTTATGGTGCCAAGCATTATGATTATTTTTAACTTAGTATGTATTTGCATTTTGACATTTTAATCTATATTAAGATCATGAAATCCGTAGAGGAGGTGGTGTTGCTATCTTCTATAAAAAGTCCTTACATCTAAAAAAACATCCAAGTTACCCAGGAGCTTGCTCTTCCTGAGACCATCGTCTGTGAACTGTCCTTAAATATCACATTTAGATTCTTACTATGTTACAGAGCCCTTATTATGAAATCGAACATGTAAACAAGCTAAATTCACTACTAACACGGGCAACATCCTACCCACACACTTTTATCTTTCTTGGTGACTTCAATCTATCTCACATTAACTGGACCCTAAACAAATGTAAAACTGAACCCATACATGCAACCTTCTACAATGCTGTAACAAATCTGGGACTGGAACAACTAGTAACCAACAATACTAGACTTAACAATTACCTCGATCTCATCTTCTGCAATAGCTTGAATTCAATTTACGGAATACAATTAAAGAACCCTTTTCCAACAGTGACCACAACATGATTGACTTTTGTCTCAACATATGTCCACACAAAAATCAACACAATGATGTGATCCCCAATTATAACTTCAAAAAAGGCAACTATGATCTTATAGACAACGAGCTCTCATCCCTTGATTAGCAATTTCTATTCACTGGATGCAATACTGTTGAAGACCATTACAACATATTTTCACTTGAAGTCAAAAGAGTCATCAAACTATATGTACCAATAACAACTCCAAAAACCAGAAAAAAACAGATTACCCATAACAATAAGGAAGCTTCAAACCAAAAAGAGATCACTTTGGCAGAAAAACAAATCTGGTCACGTTGCCAACTTCAAAAGCTTATACAAAAATTTATGCCACCAGATAAAGACTGAATGCACCAATTATCACATTAAACAAGAGGAAAACCTTCTATGCACCAATTCCACCCACACTTTCTACAATTTTGTAAACAACAAACTAAAAGACTCAAGGTCCATCCCACCCCTGAAAGGACCTAATGGTAAAGACTGCAATGACGACACCATTAAAACCAACCTCTTTAACTCGTTCTTTGACTTAGTATTTGTAAACAGCAATGGATCATGCCCAGTATTTCCTAGTTGAACCACAGACAACTACAATGATCTAATAGATATCGATTTTACAGAAGACAATGTTGAAAAAGCACTATGCAATCTAAAACCATCTCTATCTATTGGACCGGACAGAATATGTGCCTACTTCTTTAAAAAGCTATCCACTGCCATAGCCAAACCTCTAAGCATAATCTTTGAAAAATCTTTCAGGACCAGCTCCTTGTCAAAACTATGGTGACAAGCCATGGTCATCCCCATCTTCAAAAAGGGAGACCCCAGCCTAGTTGAAAATTACAGACCAATCTCTTTATGTTGCATCACCTGTAAAGCCATGGAATCAATTATTAACCAATCCATTATCCTCCACTTAGAGACAAACAACCTACTCTCTAATAAACAATTTGGTTTCGGAAAAACTATCCTGTAATCTGCAACTCTTACACTGCAAAAACATATGGATTACACAACTCGATCAGGGCAAAGCAATAGATGCAATCTGCATAGACTTCTGTAAAGCTTTTGATTCAGTGGTACATGACAAACTACTACTAAAACTAAAATCTTATGGTATCTCTGGACACCTGCATAACTGGATAGAAGCATTCCTGTCAAACAGACAACAAATGGTCAAAATTGGGAGCGTGCTATCAAATTCTGTACCTGTCTCCAAGGCAGTGTCCTAGGACCAACTGTCTTCAAACTCTACATAAATGACCTCTGTGATCATATTAAGAGAAACGGCGTTCTCTTTGCTGATGTAAAGCTATTCAACAGCACTGACAATACTGCTACCCTTCAAAAAGACCTCGACTATGTATCAGAATGGTCAAACAAATGGCAACTTCAAATCTCAACAAATAAATGTTCTGTCTTACATATTGGCAAAAAAAATCAGAAAATAAAATACAAGCTGAATAGTCAAGACCTTGTTGATGATCCAAACTCTGTCAAGGACCTTGGAGTACTCATCTCTAATGATCTAAGTGCTAGAGTCCACTGTAACTACATAGCCAAAAAGGCATTAAGAGTTGTTAACCTAATCCTACATAGCTTTTTCTCTGGTAATATTACACTACTAACTACAGCATACAAAACATTTTCCAGACCAATACTCGAATACAGCTCATCAGTCTGGAACCCACATTACGTATCTGATATTAACACAGTTGAGAAAGTCCAGAAATATTTCACAAGAAGAGTTCTCCACTCTTCTACTTGTTGCAGAATACCTTATGCCACCAAACTTGAAATTCTGGACCTAGAAAACCTAGAACTATGCCGCCTTTGGTCCGATCTAACTATAGTATATAAAATCATACATTGCAATGTCCTACCTGTCAATGAATACTTCAGCTTCAACATAACAATACAAGAGCACACAAGATACAAACTCAAGGTTACCACACCAAACTTGATTGGGAAATCGACTTCAGCAACAGAGTGGTCAATGTCTGGAATACTCTACCTCACTCTGTGGTTTTTCCCCCAAACCCCAAAAACTTTAACCTTAGACTGTCTACTATTGACCTCACCCCTTTCCTAAGAGTCTGTAAGGGGTGTGCATAAGCGCACCAACATGCCTACCATCCCTGTCCTATTGTTTCTTTTTATTTTTCTTATATGTATCCATTTCATGTATTCATGTTTATACTTATACCTATTATTTATTTATTTATTTGACTTGTATGCCACCCTACTCCCTAAGGACTCAGGGCGGTGAACATTAAAACAGAACAAATTTACAATAAAAAACAATTAAATAAGACAAGCCGAATACAATAAAAACATTAAGAAAATTAAAACCCTCACCCTGCCCCCGGGTCATTCCAGGCCGGCCTGTTGAAACAACCAAGTCTTCAGGTCTCGGCGGAAGGAGCGGAGGTCAGGGGCCAAACGGAAATCCATGGGGAGCTGATTCCAGAGGGCAGGCATTCCCACAGAGAAGACCCTAGCCCTGGGAACCGCCAGCTGACAATGCCTGACCGATGGTATCCCAAGGAGGCCCCTCCTATGAGAGTGAACAGGGCGATTGGAAAGTGATGCTGGCAGGAGGCGTTCCCGCAAGTACCCTGGACCCGGGCCATTTAGGGCTTTATAAGTTGTTGCTAACACCTTGAAGGTGACCCGGGAGACAACCAGCAACCAATGCAAGCCGCGCAGGAGGGGTGTAACATGGGAGTATCGGGATACTCCCATCACAGCCCGCGCGGCTGCATTCTGCACCAGCTGTAACCTATGGGTCATCCACAAGGGGAGCCCCATGTAAAGAGCATTGCAGTAGTTGATTCTGGAGGTGACGAGTGCATGAGTAACCGTTCGAAGGGCATCTCGGTCCAAATAAGGGCGGAGCTGGTGAACCAGCCGAATCTGGGCAAAAGCCCCCCTGGCCACAGCTCCCACATGCTCCTCCAAACTGAGCTGTGAATCCAGGAGGATGCCCAGATTCCTCGCCCTATCCAAGGGGGCAACACCTCTCCCCCATGACCAAGATTGTACATCCAATAAAGACCGAGATGTCGGTAAGAACAGCCACTCAGTCTTGGTGGGGTTGAACTGAAGCCTATTACTCCCCATCCAGACCCGTACCACCTCCAGGCACTGGGACATCATGGAGAGAGCATCACTGATCTGGTCTGGGGTGGAGATATAAAGCTGGGTATCATCAGCATACTAATGATACCTCACCCCAAAACCTCGGATGATCTGCCCAGCAGTTTTCATGTAGATATTAAACAGGAGGCAGAGAACAGACCCCTGGGGCATCCCACAAGTGAGGGCCGGGCTGTCCTCTGCCCCCCTGCCACACCACTGCTAACGGCCCAGAGGAAGGAGAGAAAACCACCACAGAACAGTGCCCCCACCCCCAATCCTTGGAGCCTCTGCAGAGGATACCATGGTCGATGGTATTGAAAGCCACTGAGAGATCTAACAGGACTAGGACAGAGGAAAAACCCTGACCTAGCCCTCCAGAGATCATCCATCAGTGCGACCAATGCTGTCTCCATGCTGTGTCCGACCCTGAGCCCGATTGATATGGGTCTAAATAATCAGCTTCCTCCAGGAACAGCAGAAGCTGCTGAACCACCACGCTCTCTCAACAACCTTCGCTAAAAGCAAGGTTGGAGACTGAGATAGTTGTTCAAAACGCCGGTCCAAGGCAGGCTTCTTGAGGAGGGCCTCACCACCACCTCTTTCAAGGTGGCAGGAAAGACTCCCTTACTCAAGAGGCGTTGACAATTGCCTGGGCGCCACGTGTAACCTCCCTGGAGGCATACACCAACCAGGAAGGACACGGGTCCAATAAACACGTGGTGGAAGACAGCCTCCATGATCTCTGTCCACCTCATCAAGGGAGACCAGGTCAAACTCAACCCAGATAGAATCAACCAGACCCGTCGCCACCCCATCATCAGACCACTGCCAATCAGAGTCCAAGCTGGCACGAATTCGAGTGACCTTATCCGCCAGATGTACACTAAATTCCTCTGCTCTGCCCTGCAAAGGGTCATCCCCCCCCTCAATTGAAGGAGGGAGCAGGTCACCTGAAACAGGGCCACAGGGCGGTCATCGGCAGATGCAATCAGAGCGGAGAAGTAAGCATGCCTTGCCGCCCTGATCGCTTCCAGATAGGTCCTAATATAGGCTCGCAACTGGACACGGTCGAATTCGGAGCGGCTAGTCCTCCACCTTCTCTCCAGGCATCTTCTCCACTGTTTCATCCCCCAGAGCTCCTCAGAGAACCAGGGAGCCCACCGGGGTCACGGGGAAGAGGCCGCAAGGGACAACCCGGTCGAGCCCTCGAGGCGCCTGTTTGCCATGCGGCCATCAGCGTCTCGGCCGGGCTGTGGTCAAGGGAGGTGGGCAAGAGGTGCTGTCTGAAACCTCTCAGGGTCCATCAGGCGCCTGGGGCGGAACCATTGTATTGGCTCCTCATCCCAGCAGTGAGGACAGCCAATTGAAAAGACCAACCGCAGGAGATAGTGATCCATCCACGATAGGGGTAGGGTAGATGGAAAACCCTCCCCCAGATCACTACACCACTGCCCCGAGACAAAAACAAGGTCGAGCATGTTCCCCCCCTCATGAGTGGGCCCATGAATCACCTGGGTCAGGTTCATGGCTGCCATGGATGCCATGAACTCCTGAGCTAGACCTGATGCCCCCCTCAGAGATGGCAAGTTAAAGTCCCCCAGAACTATAAGCCTGGGGAACTCCACCACCACCTCCGAGAGGATGTCGAGGAGCTCAGGCAGGGCCACCACCACACAGCTGGGGGACAGGTACGTTAGCAGCAAACCAACCCCTCCAGGCCCAGTCGACGAGGAGGGGGCCTCACACCCGCCTATCTCTTGGGACAGTGACCTCCCTTGGAAACAAGGTTTCTCTAACAATTATGGCTACCCCTCCGGCCCTTCACTGGGCCGAGACTGGTACAGCACACAGAAACCTGGAGGGCATAAATCACACAGAGGGACACCCCTCTCCGGGCCCAACCAGGTCTCCATAATGCATGCCAAGTCCGCAGCCTCCTCCTCCATGAGCTCACGGAGAAGGGATGACTTATTGGCTACGGATCTGGCATTCACATACACCAGCCTGAGCCCAGAGACCATGTCTCCCAAGACCCCAGGGGAGCGGGAAGCGACCTGGGGATCGGAGCACACCACCACTCGTAAACACCGGGGGCGTGCTCCGTAACACAATTTGGCCCCCTGTCCCATCCCCCCTGCTATTATCTTGTAAGCGATTGACAAATCAAATTAAATAAAATAAATATTTTTTGTGAATTGCTAATCGATGTTAACAGGGTTATGTGTTTAATATGGGCAGTCCATTTAAATTCTGGAAAGAAAGAAAGAAAGGAAGGAAGGAAAAAAGGAAGGAAGGAAGGAAGGAAGGAAGGAAGGAAGGAAGGAAGAAAGAAAGAAAGAAAGAAAGAAAGAAAGAAAGAAGAAAAGAAAGAAGAAATTGTTTGGGACTAAGAGTGTTTGGCCCTATGATAACACTTTTAATCTAAAACCAAATTAAACCAGATTCTATGTCTCAATGATTGTTGAAGGTAGCATTTATATTCCAAATTCAATATTTTTTTAATAGACTTTCTGTGACTTTTATAATCCTTATGCAGTAAATTGTTTTTGGTAGGAAACATTGAAAACAAGGCCACCCTCAGTCTTGGAAACTCACTGGCTAATTTGGGGCCAACTACTTCTCAGTCCAACCTACCCCTAAGAATAGTTGAGGGGCTTCTTTGTGGAACCCTGGGCATTACTGGAAGAAGAGGAAAATATAAATCAAATTAATTTGCTAAATTTATTATGCTCAAATTATTATATTGGATAGGACTCAACTTGGTCCCTTTTTGCCAATAGAAGTCCCATCTGTGGACAGAGAGGAAGGCAAATTCTCCTTTCCATAATAATTCTTACCTTCTCCAGAAAGTTTACTATTTGGAGAAGCACAGGGCAGTAGTGAAGAGAAGGAAGAAAACCAGCCCTTCTCTATTGCATCAATAAATGTCTTCTATTGGAAAAGAGGACTAATAGTATATGTTTGCTCATAGGATAATAAACATTATCAAAACAAAAAAGTACTAGAAATCTACTAGAATGTTAATTAGAAAAGGGAAAAATCTGCTTTGTTTATTCTAGTTATTACATACTTTCACATCCCAAATAGCTTCAGTGCAGAAACTTTTACATTATTAAAGTGTCCAAGCCTGAGAGTGTGAAATGGTATTCATCAGTATCTAGTGAGTGTGCTATTGCCATCCTGCCTCCTGTGTGTAAACTGACACCATTTCTTGTAACACCCAGTCACAATCTGAGCTGCAGGTGTGGTGAATGCTACTTCAACAAGACAGGCACTAGACAGAAACCTGTCCAGTGAACAGATGCAATTGACCTCATTATGCTAGCCGATTCTCTAGCTCATTTTGAAGATGGAGAAAGTGAGTGGTCCTAGGAAGTATGTGAGTACTGTACTTCATGTTAAAGAGGAAAAAAATTCTGGATGGGTTAACTCATCTTTCTTGCCCTGTAGAATAACATTCCTATCAAGATCCAGGTGCTGGTCTTTAGAAATGCCCTGAAGACTTGGTTCTTTCTTTGGCAGGATCAGTCTTGGACATTTCCTTGGCCAAGATGTTGTGTGATCTATCACTTTATGTGATATGAATTTTGTGACCCATGGAGGTGATACCAGCAAAGAAATTGGAATTTTTTAGAATGCAAATAGTTCTCAGCTTACAACCACAATTGGGATCAGAATTTCTGTTACTAAGCAAAACGTTTGTTAAATGAGTCAGAACTAATTTTAAGTTCTATTTTTTCCATGGATGTTAAGCGAATCCCTCTAGTTATGTGAATAACATGGTCAGTAAAGTAAATCCAGCTTCCCACATGGACTTCGCTTGTCGAAAGCTGTTGAAATCAATAAATTTATTATGCTCAAATTATTATATTAGATAGGACTCAACTTGGTGCCTTTTTGCCCATCTGTGGACAGAGAGGAAGGAAACTTCTCTTTTCCATAATAATTCTTGTCCTGCTCTAAGCTGCTTTGGGGAATAGCTTGATTCCCTCTTCTTTGTGGCAGCCCCTGAGATATTGGAACACTGCTATCATGTCTCCCCTAGTCCTTCTGTTCATTAGACTAGACATACCCAGTTCCTGCAACTGTTCTTCATATGTTTTAGCCTCCAGTCCCTTAATCATCTTTATTGCTCTTCTCCCCACTCTTTCTAGAGTCTCAACATCTTTTTTGCATCGTGGCAACCAAAACTGAATGCAGTATTCCAAGTGTGGCCTTACCAAGGCATTATAAAGTGGTATTAACACTTCACGTGATCTTGATTCTATCCCTCTGTTTATGCAGATGATGATGATGATGATGATGATGATGATGATGATGATGATGATGATGATTATTATTATTATTATTATTAGACTTCTATGCCACCCTATCTCCTGAAGGACTCAGGGTGGCTTACATTAAAAAGAGCAATACAAAAGTTAAAACAGAATTAAATAAGAAATCTCACTAAGCTAAAAATATAAAAGTAACTGCTAAAAATTCCCATCCCTCCGTCAGTCCGGGTTGGCAAGCTGGAAAAGCCATGTTTTTAGGCCATGGTGGAAAGATCGAAGGTCAGGGGCCATCCGAAGCTCCAGGGGAAGTTGATTCTAGAGGGTGGGTGCTCCCACAGAGAAGGCCCTACCCCTAGGGGCCACTTGCCGACATTGTCTGGCCGACGGCACCCCAAGGAGGCCCTGCCTATGGGAGCACAGGGGATGCTGGGAAACTGTTACTGGCAGCAAGGCTCCCCACAAATACCCTGGTCCTAAGCCATGAAGGGCTTTATAGGTCAATACCAGCACCTTGAATCTCACCCGGAGGGCAACTGGTAACCAGTGCAGCTCGCGTAAAAGAGGTGTGATGTGGGAGTATTGGGACCCTCCCACCACAACCCATGCCGCTGCATTCTGGACAAGTTGAAGCCTCTGAGTGGTCCTTAAGGGCAGCCCCATGTAAAGAGCATTGCAGTAGTCCAGATGGGAGGTGACAAGCACATGAGTGACATCTCGGGCATCTCGGTCCAGGTAGGGGCAACTGTTGCACCAGACAAAGCTGGGCAAATGCCCCCCTGGCCACAGCTCCCACCTGCTCCTCCAAACTGAGCTCTGAATCCAGGAGGACACCCAAGTTGAGAGCCCTATCTATGGGGACAACATCTCTCCCCCATGACCAAAGATGGAATGTCCTGGTTAACTCGAGATGCCGGTACATACAGCCACTCGGTCTTAGCCAGGTTGAGCTGGAGCCTGTTCCTCCCCATCCAGATCCACACCACTTCCAGGCACCTGGATATAATGTTGAGTTGGTTTGGGCTGGAAATGAAAAGCTGGGTATCATCAGCATACCCCAAAACCACGGATGATCTCACCCAGCGGTTTCATGTAGATGTTGAACAGGAGGGGTGAGAGCACCGACCCCTGAGGCACCCCACAAAGGAGGGGCCTCAGGGCCGATCTCTGTCCCCCCACCAACACCACCTGCAAACGATCCAAGAGATAGGAGGAGAACCACTGTAAAATGGTGCCCCCCACTCCCAACCCCTTGAGGCACCGCAGCAGGATACCATGGTCGATGGTATCAAAAGCTGCTGAGAGATCTAACAGGACCAGGATAGAGGAATAACTCCTATCCCACGCCCTCCAGAGATCATCCACCAGAGCGACCAACACCATCTCCATGCTGTACCTGGGCCTGAAACCCAATTGGTACGGATCCAGATAATCGGTCTTCTCCAGGAACACTGGCAGCTGTCGAGCCACCACACTCTCAACAATCTTCACAACAAAGCGAAGGTTGGAGACAGAATGAAAGTTGCTCAAAATAGCTGGGTCCAAGGCAGGCTTCTTGAAGAGGGGCCTCACCACCGCCTCTTTCAAGGTGGGGGGAAAGACTCCCTCAGCCTAGAACTGTGTTGGGTTTTTTTTGGCAGCTGCTGAATGCTGCTGGCTCATATTTACTTTACTTTACTTTACATTTATTGGATTTATATGCCACCCTCTCTCCCTAGGGACTCAGGGTGGCTTACAATAAAAAATAGAAATACAATTATTAAAATACATTAAAACCAAAGTAAACTAAGCCCAATAAGACCTAAAAAACCCAATTAAATTTAAAATATCAATAAAACCCCACCCCTTACCCTTCAGTCCAGGCCGGACTGTTGAAACAACCAGGTCTTTAGGTCACGGCGAAAGGAATGAAGTTCAGGGGCCAACCGGAGCTCCAAGGGGAGTTGGTTCCACAGGGTGGATGCTCCCACAGAGAATGCCCTTTGTCTGACATTGTCTGGCCGATGGCACCCCAAGGATGCCCTGCCTGTGGGAGCACACAGGGTGATTGGAAATTGATGCTGGCAGGAGACGCTCCCACAAGTACCCCGGACCCAAGCCATGTAGGACTTTGTATGTTATCACTAACATCTTGAATCTCACCCAGATGGCAACCGGCAGCCAATACAGGTCGCGCAGGAGGGGTGTAATATGGGAGTATCGGGATACTCCCATCACAACCCATGCGGCTGCATTCTGCACCAGTTGAAGCCTCTGGGTGGTCTGCAAGGGCAGTCCCATGTAAAGAGCATTGCAGTAGTCGATTCGGGAAGTTACGAGTCCGTGGGTAACGATTCATAGGGCATCTCGGTCCAGATAGGGGCGCAATTGGTGCACCAGATGAATCTGGGCAAATGCCCTCCTGGTCACAGCTCCCACCTGCTCCTCCAAATTGAGCTGTGAATCCAGGAGGACACCCAAATTGCGAACCCTATCCACGGAGGGCAACACCTCTCCCCCCATGGCCAATGATGGAACGTCCTGGATTATCCAAGATGCTGGTACACACAGCCACTCAGTCTTGGCCAGGTTGAGTCAGAGCCTATTCCTCCCCATCCAGATCCTTACCACATCCAGACAATGGGACATCACAGAGAGGGCATCACTGATTTGGTTCGGAGTGGAGATGACAACTGGGTATCATCTGCATATTGATGATACCTCACTCTGAACCCATGGATGATCTCTCCCAGCAGCTTCATGTAGATGTTGAACAGGAGGGGCAAAAGGACCAAGCCCTGGGGCACCCCACAAGCTAGGGGCCTCAATGGCTGGATGGTTGTCCACTAAGACTCCAAAATCCATCTCACAGTTACTACTATTAAGCAAGGAACCACATATACTGTACCTGCGTATTTGATTTTTCTTGCCTAAATATAGAACCTTACTTTTTTCACCACTGAATTTCATTTTGTTAGATAGTGCCCAATGTTCAAGTCTGTCAAGATCCTTCTATTTCTTAAGCCTATCTTCTGGAGTGTTGGCTATTCCTTCTAGCTTGGTGTCAGCTGCAAATTTGATGAGTTCCCCATCTATCCCTTTGTCCAAGTCATTAATGAAGATGTTGAAGAGTACTAGGCCTAAAACAGAGCCTTGAAGTACTCCACTGCATACTTCTCTCCATGTAGATGCAGTTCAATTGGGGACTACACATTGAGTGCGGTTGGTTATATTTCTTTTTCATTTATATATTCTATAATTAGACTCTGGAGACCTGGTCACAGAATGTCTAGGAATGTTGGAATCATTATAATTTGGGTCTATTATATTGCTTATCTGAATATACATGGGGGGTAGCTATTAACATTAAGGAAGATATTTGCAATTTAAGCTATACTTAAGGAGGGGCAAGGACATTCATAAGGAATAACACAAGCTGAGAATGACAGTTGACATGATTAGATTCCACTGAAATCAGAGGAAGTGATATATGAGATAGCTTCTAATAGGAAATGATATAGGCTAAAGAAATAAACATGAAAAAAGTTCTGATTCATTTTCCACCATACTATTTTAAAGTTATTTCTGGCTTGCTTTCATATCACTTTACAAATATTCTATTACAGGTACTAGGTGTAGAAAAATCTCAAAATCTTAACTTGTGTTTATTTTTAGAACCCTCTTAAATAAGTAAAGCAACTGAATTAAATTGAAAGGGAGAATATCCATGAGATAGGCTCTAGGAGCAGAATGATGATTCCCAAGACTGTGAAAATGTCCCCTTGGAATCAACAAGTGCCTACAGTTGAAGTGTTCATGAGTAGAAGAGCAGGCCAGGGACTCAAATTAGGAGCTCCTATTGCTTTTAACATTACATGAAAACAAATTAATTGTTTGCTGTCAATTTAATTTGATTTTATTATTATATCCTTAGCATTTTCTGACATTTGCTCCAGTCCCCTTTCCATAGATTTATTTTATGTGCAGACACTTTCTTCATGCAGTCAAAACCCAAGGTTTATCAATATGGGGTGTCCAACTCTCATCGTCATGGCAGCATCACATGACATGTCAGGACTTCCCCTTTGCTAAACTGGGCAGGGGCGTGGCCAGAATGTGACGCATCCGGCCCGTGGGGCACGTGTTGGACAGCCCTGTTTTAGATTATAATTAAAGAACTTATATGGACTTAATTTCTTGCTGCTGTTTGTCTCCAGAAAATCTATAATCGAATGAGGATGAGGATGAAGAAAGAAGACACAGTGTGCCTTTCTTGCACATATTCATCATCCAGAGTTGTAAATCCATAAATGGAAGGGCTCTTTTATTTTGTGGAAGGCAGCCAGATCCAAATGTTATCCCACTCCAGACAGAAGTGCACAAAGCAACTTGGAATTTTGCAATATCTTTGGAGTCCCATAGTCAAAGGGGAAGTGGGAACTGGTAGTAAACACCTCCTGCTACTGACATTTATAGGAATGTCTAGACTAGAGTGTTCTGCTATGTGCAACTCTGGAGCCAGCCCATGGTTTCTGCAGAGTGAGAAGGAGCTGCTGTGTCCCTTCTCAGACTCCATTAATAAACCAGTTACTTCCCCATAAGCTATAAATAAGTTCCAGAACTTATTTCTGATTTTATTCAAATAATGCCAGTACATGGAAAGATTTCTTTTTTTAAAAAAAGTGTGATTATAATGGAGTCAGCTAAAAGAATCTATTTATTGTAGCATTGTATTGGAAAATATCCAGTTTGGTACATTTCCTAACTAATTAAGCATGCATATGCTTCCTGTTGTCATTTTATGTCACAACTTCACCGTCTAGTCAATGTTTTGTACATGACATACTGCTCAGTTCTTATGATTAGACTCGAGAGACTGAAAGTGAAATGAAAACTAATATTATCTTGATAGATTAAAAAAAAGCATTCCAACCGGGAGCAATAATTCTTACAGCATGGGATCTTTACATTAAATACTATGTCAGCTAAAATTACTTCTGAGATTGGTAATTGACTATGCAATGTCACTAGTAAAAGAAGATTTCAGTCTGCTCTACAGTATCCACTTAGAATTACAATTCTGAAACCTTTATGGAGTTTGAAAATCAGTTTGTATATGACAATTATTCCTGAACATTGGGGTGGAAAAATGACTATGGTACATTTTGGCATGGATTTTTCTCCTACAGGTCTGTGGGATTGCATTTCACAAGATATTATAGAGTTTTCAGAATGGAAAGCTGGAGTAAGATTTGAATTTGAGATATAGTGCAAGATCAGATTTAAAGTACTCAACAGGATAATAATTACTAGTTCACTCATTGCCTTCCCATTGGCATAATGTATGGTATTGCGTTGAAAGAGACAATCTGTGGGTAGTTGAACACTCAATAGTAAAATGGGGAATAGTTCTAATGTTGTATTAGTTAAACACCAAGTAATATTAAAGATCCTTTGAAATTTCTCCATATAATTTTTCCAGAAGATAAAGAGAAGACAAAAGACAGGGTCCATTCTTATGTTATAATTTACTTTCAGAGGTAATTGCATCACTTACAGAAAAAAAAAATTGTCTATTTTAATATAAATCCCATTGAGTTCAATATATCATTTCAGTCAGTCTACAAATGCCCTTTAAAGAAAGCGTAGATGGGAACATTGTGTGGCTGTTGAGCTCCTAGGGGTGATGGAGTTCCAGTTGCTTATTAGTGGTCTAATGAAATAAACAAGTCAAATGATGCAGTGACACATACACAGGCTCAAAGGATGAATATGCAGCAATAACCCTGACATTAACTGATCTCTTCCATGAGCCAATTACTCCTTGAATAATTTTAACAATAGCACTCTTGTGCTACAATATGAGTTGCTTTAATTGAGTCTTCAATTCTCTCCAGTTTATCAGTAAAGTTTCATTTTCTTATATAATTTTTATAAATTTGAGTCTTACACAAGAAACAATTGCTTAAACATTCCATATGAAATGGTTAATCTGTAATAATAGTTTCTTAGCTATATCTTCCAAAATCCAGACACAAATGATCCATCTTATCTATCTCACTGTGGGAATGTCTTTTCTCTTCCATTCTCAGGATATTAGTCCTGAGAATGACTAATATAATGTTGACTAATGGCTGTTGTATTTTCTCCAAGTTGGTAATACCACACTTGGAATAAAATGAGATACATCTGACATTTCTTGGCTTTTAATACAGACTTACCCTAAATTGTGGATCAGTGGTGGGATTCAAATTTTTTTACTACTGGTTCTGTTGGCATGGCTTGGTGGGCATGGCAGGGTAAGGATACTGTAAAGTCTCCAGTCAGAAATGGTATTTGCTGGTTCTCTGAACTACCAAAAATTTCTATTACCAGTTCTCCAGAACTGGTCAGAACCTGCTAAATACCACCTCTGTTGTGGATATAGTCATTTAAGATACACATTAAATAATATATCTTATTTGGACTAGTTAAACAAACAAGAAAGCTTTACTTGACTTCATGCATCTATTTCTATCCTGGCCCAGAATATAATCTTAATTGTATTTTATTTTATTAAACTTGTGAGATATTTCAGTAATCTGGGTCATTTTGACCGAAAGCTGATCATGATCTGAATAATCATCAGAGATTATATGTGGCATGAAGAAAACAATATCAAAATGAAATATATCTTAACAAAAAATATCTTTCATTGATAGAACAAATACATGGACTCCTTTCTTTTCATTTTAGGCAGATGTTAGAACAGTTTAAATAAGTATAATGAAAACAATTAACCGATTATGCTCTTCCCAAGGAGAAAGGCCTACTTTATATCTGTTTAGAGCAGGGGTGTCAGGCTCACTGCCGCAGGCTGGATGCATCATGTGCTGGCCCTGCCTCCACCCCGGTTTAACGAAGGAGAAAAAAGTCCCGATACATCATGTGACACCACTGTGACAATGTGAGTTTGACACCCCTGGTTTAGAGGAACTCTTAACTTTCCTTAAAGCTTCTTATCCATCTTTTATTTAGGGCACGTTTTATTTTGTATGTAACCATATAACAAACTTCTTTTTCTATCTCTCTATGAAGTTGCCTTTTTCTTGTACACCACTCATAAGTTTTCCCCATGAAGCCAACAATAACCTGTGATACATTTAAAGTGTGTATATGCCTTTTTATGCACAGCTGTCCATATGTATCTCTCACACTTTTCCTCCATACATTTTTCACACTTCGCCCATACCAACTTCTCCCCCTGGCACACATCAACTGATGCAAGCATATATTTAACAAAGCAGCTGCTTTGGCCTTTGGATTTCTATGTACATGTGAAGGTACAAAATTTATAGCATTTACTATGCAACTGAGTCATTTTACATTTTTTTAAAAAAAGTAGGGAAAAATGAATGCCTACAAATGTGCTCAGATTTTAAAAATATACACTCTGAATTATATCTGGAAGCATATTGGGAGCCAGTATGATGTAGTAGTATTACCTAGATTTACATAGGTGCACTCATAATTACACATTATATTGCATTCCAGACCAGTTGGGAAAAGAAAGAACATTATACAGGTAGTCCTTGACTTACAACAGTTCATTTGGTGACTGTTCAAAGCTACAACAGTGCCAAAAACGATGACCATTTTTCATAACCATTCACAACTATTGCAGCATTCCCATGGTCATGTGATCAAAAGTCAGATGCTTGGCAACTGACTGGTATTTATGATAGTTGCAGTGTCCCAGGGTCAGGTGATCACCTTTTTTGACCTTCTGACAAGCAAAGTCAATGGGGAAGCCAGATTCACTTTGTAAAATGTAGCAAAACTCACTTAACAACTGTCTTGTTTAGCAACAGAAATTTTGGGCTCAATTGTGATAGCAAGTTGAGAAGTAACGGTATTCATTTGTATTGTTCCCAGAATAGAAAGAGACCTATCAGGGTTTAAGCTTGATAATAACAACTTTTTAAAATGTTGGAAAATATAACGTTTAATTATTATTTGGAATTGGGTCTATCGAAAGAAATAACAGACAGTAACAATTCCCTGAGATATGTGTTGTTGTACTTCACAAACTCTTTCCAAAAAGTTTACTAAGCTTTAATTTTTAATGTGACCAGAGAGGGAAACCATTCAGTGATTGGTATTATACTGACCATATTCAATTGCCAGAATCTATTTTTAATTAAACTTAAATTGTATGATATTTAGTATTTCCTTTGGTCCTACCTATAACTTTCAGTTCAGTTTGGGGTAGTTCTGCTCTTAGATGCTACACCAGGAAATATGTGGCAGGAATGACAACTATACTGACCAGGTGTTCATCTCATTCTCTTCTTAGGTGATCCAAAAACACAATTTTTTAGATCAAAATCCAAGGTCTTATTTCTTACTTTGTATAGATATGCTATGCTATTCATGGATGAAAATCCATCATGTTTCTGCCTTTTAAAGGCAATTCAAGTAGTATAGCTCCAGAAAAATCATTATTTTGTGGAATATATTTTGTTCCTCTGTGAATTTCAGTTAATTTGTGTCTTATAATTGGGAAAAACTAAAACAATCTATCTTGTAGACTTCTTGCTCAGAAATCTTTGTTTAACTTGACTTCTAAGAACTTGAATTAGATCTGTTTGAAACAGAGAAGAAACTTTGCTATCCCCAGATGCATAACTTTGATTAATAAACAATCTGCACAACCCTTTGGAAATAAGTTCACTTTATTAAAAGGAGTGAGTTATCTTATCTTGTTCTTTATTCTGTAGAATTACTCATGTGTGACCCATTACCATCCCATTAGTACAAAATAGAGCACAAGTACCAAAGAATTATTCCTACCATATTGCTTATCAAAGAGCACAAAAATAGGTATATTGCCAATAAATCACAACTTGGAATTAAAATATGAAAATATACAAACATCCTTTTATATCCCTGTTTTCTTTTACTGCAATAAAACACCTTTATCTAAGAGCTTTTTTTAGTTATGCCCCCTCCCAGCATGCACATATACCCAAACATACCTGTAATTATGCCATTCAACCCTATCAGTGCTTCATTATGCAACTCAATATTTCATTAGAATTTCTCCGAGGTAGTATATCATGTTACCTTTTAATGTATTCTAATATAAAACAGAATAATTGGAAATTAACCCATACAAACATAGGAGAACCTCAGACTGTGCAAATCTTCGGAGGGTTGTTTTGCTTCAATCAAGGTTATGAAGCATCCCTTGAGACTCTCAAGGCTGTCTTTTTTTCTAAGAATGCAGCAGAGCAAAACTTTATGATATGTTGTTTTCTAAGGTCTACCAGCCTTCTCCCACTGAGCAGATACCTTGCTGAGATAAGCTTCTCCCACCACACTGGTGACAGTCCTGGGCAGTGCTAACAAACCCTGTGGGAATTTTTGTAGTATGCTTTCAAACCCCTGGCGTTAGAAATGCTTCAGTCAACAAATGAGGAAAAAGCTAAGTGCAAACTTCTCCACATCATCCTGGCCTGTTGGGGTTCAAGGCAATGAAGATTGCTTCACTGAGATGAACTGCATTGCCTCTTCACTTCAATAGTGAGAATCATATTGTGGGGGTCCTTGGTGGTCTCTGAGCTTGCTTGTTTTCTTCAAGATGTTTCATTACCCTAAGTATCCTAGGTAACATCATCAATGCTAGTAAGGAGTGCTGTCTGCTGTCAGTTTATATTCTGGTGTCTTGCCTGTCTGTATTAGAGGGTAGAGATTATTTGGTTGGGCTGTTTACTGATGGCTCTCTGGCAGTTTCTTGATTGGGGCATTGTTTATTTAATTGTTGGTCTGAAGTTAACCTTGGAGTTAATCTATGCTGATCTGGTTGCTGATTGCTGGTGGAGAGGTGCTGAAGTCTTTTTTTTTCTCTTTTGGGCTGGCTGATTGTCTCTTAGATGTTTGTTAATGTCTATGTGTCTATTGATGGCTGATTTGTCAGAGTGCCAGGCTTCTAGAAATTCCCTGGCATTTTTGGATTTGGCCTGGTCTAGGATTGTCACATTTTCCCAATTGAAACTATGGTTAAATCTGTCTATATGTTGTGAAATTAAAGAATTTTCATCATGTCTTCTGACTGCCAATTGGTGTTCACAGATGCATTCTGCCAATCTTCTGCCTGTTTGTCCTACATAGTGGTCATTTCAGTTCTTACACTGTATGTTGTAGATGACTCCTGTTTTTTCTTCTGGAGTTGCTGGGTCTTTGGGGTTGCTTAGAATATTTTGAAGGGCTTTAGTTGGCTGGTGAAAAATCATATTGCTTCCAGGGCACAAATCTCTTTATCAAAACAACTCTAACTCACTTTGCACTGTTGGAAGAAATATCCTCTGGGTTCAGTTCCAAGTGAGGAAGAAAGACACTGGAAACATGGTGACTGCTTGGAAAGATGGTTTAATGATGAACAGGAATACATGGCTTAGAGCTCCAAAGTGAAAAGGATGATCACATGCTTCAAGATGTTGGGTGAAGGAAAAGAAGGGAAATATGCTGAGAGACCCTTAGTTTTATTCCCTCTGTTGGGCCCCACATTAGTGTTTCCTGTTCCTGTGTAAGAAATGTATCCCATTGGCTGTCAGACTCCCAGGGGTGTTTGGCTGGGGGGTCTTAGCTAACTTTGTAGGCTTTGTCTGGACCACATGGCTTCATCTGAGTGCTCGCTGATGCAATCATCCCAGGCCATTTGGTGAGATGGGTAGAAGGCTTTGTTATGTAGAATACTCTGGCCCAGGCCTTAATGGCCCACCCATTAACAAAGGGGGGGTGAGCTTCTTCTTCTCTGAGTTTCTACTTCCCTTTTAGAAATATTCTACCTTTTTAATATTTCCTAAGATATTTCATTTTTCTAGGAGGGCAGTGGGTGCTAACTTCCTACAACACAATACCACAAACATCTCCACAAACTCTCCATACCAATAGAAATAATATTTTCACATCCATATAAATGTACCTGTGTGTTTGGCAGAGCTGAGCGGGAACCGAAGCTTGCTCCCATTGGCTGAGCCATCTGCACAATATAAAAGCAAGCTGTCAGACTGCATCAGCTGTTGCTCGTTCCTGTCAGCCCAGCTAGCGCAAGCAGCAGCTACTGCATTACCAGTTAATAGTTACAGTAAATAAAAGCTTGAACTTTACAAGATCATGGATGTTGTCTGGGCCTTCATAAAACTGGCGATGAGGATGGGATGCGGTGAAGACACCGAGCTTCCTGAAGAATTTGAAGTGCACAGAGAAGTTACCTCAGCCGGCTGATGTGATGTATTCTCTTCCAGCGTTCCCGTGTTTCCACCCCACAGCGGAGACATGGTACTCATACATTAATAGATTCTAATATTTTTAGATGCTGCTGACTTGGCGGACATATCAAATCACAGAAAAAAGCTTATTTCCTAAGTTTCTGTGGGGCAGCTGTCTTTGACACTGCCACTGCTCTATCAGTGCCACAATATGTTAAAGAGGTTTCCTGGGAAGCACCACAGGAAATCCTCAGTAACCATTACACCCCAAGTCTTCTAGAATTGCAAGGTGGCTTGCTTTTAGGTGGCAGGCACAAGCGGAAGGGAGACCATTAGTATGTATATGGCTCTCGAACTGTAGCATTGCAATGGTTTTAAAGAACTTGATGACATGCTACTGGATCAATTGGTTTATGAAGTGAGACACCTCAGACTTCAAAGACGTCTACTAGCAAAGGGGATCTCACTTTAAAATGGCCATAGAAGAGGCTCAAGCAGCTGAGATGTCCCATCTCTCTGGGGCTGAAATCCAAGGCACAACTAGTAGTCCAGCAGCTAAACCAAATGCTACTGTTCATTTTGAAGAAATTACCCCAGATGAAATTTTAGATTATGGCGAAGACGTTAATCACCTCACCAATCACCAACAACTTCAACAGTAAAGAGGTTGGAATTCAGGAAACAAACCACAACAGTTTCCTACAACACAAGTAATTTGTTTAAGCTGTGGGGGTAACCATTTAAGACCCACCTGTTGGTTTAGAAACACTATTTGTTTAAACTGCCAGCAAAGGGCCATATAGCTAGAGTCTGTAAATCTGCAAAGAAAACACCACAGTCTCAGACTCTGCCAACATCTAGATACCAGAAACACAGGGATGAATGCTTTACTGTTACTAGAGCATCTCCCAATGACTCTCTAAACAATTTATTTCAACAACTGCACATTAATAAACTGCATGTAACTATCCCATTAGAAGGTAAAGAGTGTCCAATGGAGATTGACACCAGTTCTTCTCTGTCCCTACTTTCCTGGAGCACCCTGAAGAGATTGATTCCATCCATCTCCAAGAAACGACTTCAACCTTGCAATCTGTCTCTTAAAGACTATCAAGGGCAGAACATACCAGTCATTGGAACAGGAAAGTTTGCAATTAACTTCCAAGAATTCAAAGGACGTTTACCTCTTACTATTGTTGAAGGTACTTTACCTAGTTTACTGGGCTTAGATTGGTTTGATGTTTTAGATCTTAAGGTAACTGGTATACATAACATTCAACACAATGACATTGAATCATTGCTTGAGGAGTTTAAAGACATTTTCAATGAGGAATTAGGCCATTATGTAGGCTGCCCAATTTCTTTTGCATTAGACCCAGCAATAACATTTATCAGATTGAAGCCCCAACGTGTTCCCTTTGCATTAAAACCAAAAGTTGATAAAGAAATTGATAAATTGATATCCCAAGGGGTACTTGAGCCAGTGGACTATGCACTTTGGGAAACCCCTATAGTGACCCGATTAAAAGGATGGTTCTATCAGAATATGTGCTGACTACAAGAGCATATTGAATAGAGCCTTGTGCACCAGCTCAAACCCTGTGCCTGTCATTCAACATCTTCTCCATTCAATGGAAAAAGGGTTCCACATTTGCTAAGCTTGATATGACCCAAGCTTATCAACAGCTGCCTGTTGATGAAACAACCACTTTGACCCAAACCATTGTGACGCACAGGGGAGCCTTTAAATGTAAACGTTTACAGTTTGGGGTATCTGCGGCTCCTGGCATATTCCGATGCCTTATGGAGTGGTTACTGCAAGGTATCCCTGGCATCATATCATATTTTGATGACATTATCATCTCTGCACAAAACAAACAAGACCTTTTGCAATGTGTTAGACAAGTCCTAACTTGTTTCCAGGCCTCAGGCCTCAAACTAAAAAGGGACAAATGAAAATTTGGTGTGTCCCAAGTTGATTTTCTGGGCTACCGCATTGATGCTCATGGGATTCACCCTATAGACTTTAAGGTTAAAGCCATTAAAGAAGCACCTGTCCCTAACAACAAAAAGAAACTACAAGCCTTTTTAGGCCTCCTGAATTTCTATGCCTCTTTCCTTCCTCACAAGGCTTCCATTGCAGAACCGCTTCACAGGTTATTGGACTCACAAGCTCAATGGTCATGAGGCCAACCACAACAGGACTCTTTTGATGCTGTCAAAGCTATGCTATCTTAGTTCAGTGATGGGATTAAAAAAAAATTACCACTGGTTCGGTGGGCATGTCTTGGTGGGTGCACTTTGCACATGCATGCATGTGCACCAAATGCACACCTTGCACAGGCACAGAGGCGTTCCAACTCACCTCCTGCAAGCCTGCACTCTCCCAGTCCCTTCAGCAGCTGCCACGCAGCACTCTACTGTGCTGCGCAAAGCAGCTGCACTTCAAAAGCAGAGGATAAATGTGAGTATGGGAGCCCAGGTGGGTGGGTGGGCTTAACAGCAGAGCAGCAGAGAAACCGGTTTGGTCTCTGCTGCTCATCGCCGCTACCAGTTTGGCAGAACCGGGCTGAACTGGTAGAATACCACCACTGTTATGGTTGTTGTTGCATCTTCATTATCTTAATAACCTTTCTGCCTATTGAAATGTAACCCATACTTTTTGCAAAAAAGAATGAGAATGAGTTTTTTAATTACAGTATCTCAAACAAATGTAACCAAAATAACAGTCAATTTAACTAAAAATAGTTTAGAGTACATTGGGTATAGCAACCACAATTAGATTTAAACAAACTGACTCAATCATTTGTTACAGGAGTTACACAAGGGCACAATAAAATGGAGAAAAAATAATTGCATCCACCCATCACAGTCAATAGCATTTAAATCTACAAGCGGTGTGGGCTTGAAGATAAATATTTATTCAGGTTAATAGTGAGAACTTCAAATACCTTGGTTTCTGTCCCTGAATGGCAACTTCCTCATAGTTTGCACCAGTTTGAGTCCAGAATAAGTTACTTCTTCCCAAATTGTGACTTGGTTTTCTAAATCAGCTTGAGCTATACAGACAAAACGCAATTCAATATTTATGAAATGAAAATTCCAAAATTCATAATTCCACCTGAGGGAGATTAAATATTCTGAAAAACTTCTGAAAGCAAGACTTGCTTGAGAAAATCTAGGGTTAAAAATCACTAGGCAAGAGAATCAACTGAAGAAAATGGAAGCCATGTTAATCTTTTTTTAAAAAAATCAGATTCATGCTTCTGCCATAAAATCAGATTGGGCTAAAAAGATTGCATTATAGAACCAGTACTATATGGAGCAAAAGTTGAGGATTGGTCTAAGACTCATGTTCAAATTCACTCACAGCAAGTAATTTTGGGGGGCTTGTCACTCTCTCTCAGCCCAACTTCACCCACAGGATTTGGTAGAAATACAATGAATTAATATTTCCTTGTTAACCTCCTGGAAGTCAAGGAGAAAAGATTAGGCATAAATAAATATCATATAAAATGTTACTCATGAACTCTGTTTAGAAGATCTGTAGTAGCAATACGAAGCAGTTTTAAAAAAGCAGTTTGTTTTCCTTTTGCTGTCGGAAGAAATATCCTTCTGGGTTCAGTTCCAAGTGGGGAAAAAGACACTGGAATCATGGAAGTTGCTTGGAAAGAAGGTTTAATGGTGAACATGATGAGCTCCTGGGCAGAAAAGGCACATAGAGTGGAGAGAGAGAGAGACTCCCATGGGACGATTCAGGGCCAACTATATAAACTGTCCTTAGTCCCAGGCTTGGTTGAGCCTTGCTGGATGATGATGTAATGAAAGGGCTTTGGGATTCCTATTATGGATCTGCCTGAAAGAGGTGGACCTTTGTTATGTAGAATAGACTGGCTCAGGCCTTAATAGCCCATTGACAAAGGTGGGGGGGTTGAGTTTCTGCCACTCTGAGTTTCTACTTCTCTTTTAGGTGAAATATTCTGCCTTTTAAATACATCCTAAAATATTTCATTTTTCTAGGAGTGGGGTGGGTTTTAACATCCAGGGTTTTAACATTCAGTCATTTATTACCTTTTTCTGAAGAAAAATGTTGGCCCTGTTTTGGCCAGAGCCATTACTATGGGAGGGGGAGGGCGAGGTGAAGGGAAGGGTGGAGAGAAAGCAGGAGAACCAGTGGTGATTTAGGAGGAATGGTTAACAAGAAGGGAGCACACTGTTTACTTTCCCTTGTTTTTTTCTTTAAAAAGGAATAAAACGTAGGCCTTGGTAGGTGGTTGCAATTTGCCTTAATGAAGCTCTTTGTGCAGAAAAAAAGGCCCTGTTTACTTCCTTAAACTATTTGCAACTGTCCTCTCCCCCACATTCTACAAACCAAAGAAATGTCTGTGTACACGGCATTGCTTGCAACCAATAAATCTCAAAGTCTGGAGACATACTAAGCACTAAAACTCTTGCTGAAAGAAAGATAGAAAAAAGAAGGTACTTTCAGAATGGTCCATCTTGATAGGAGAGATAAGCTTAGGTCTGGTTCTCAGCTACTGAAATTTCTGGGACTCAAAAATGTTTCATATCAGATGGATCTGTTAATCATGAACAAGTAGGCCATTTGTTTAATATGCAATCAGATGCAGATATTGTTAATATAGGAACAGGAGAGAAAGGGTGTAAAAGTCTATGCAGAACAAATAGTCTCCATATGCAAAAATCAAAGTCTCCCAGTTTGGAAAAAAGACTCCTCTTCCCCATCTGAGCATTGAGACCTATGGTAAAAGGAAGAAAAATTATTACCATTAAAGGTAGATGAAGTTTAGAGAACAATACTGTACAGCAAGAGTTTTAAAAAATATTTATTTATTAAATTTATATGTATAGGTAGTTTTTAACTTATGACCACAATTGAGCCCCAAATTTCTGTTGCTAGGAGGACAGTTATTGCATGAGTTTTGCCCCATTTTATGACCTTTCTTGGTACAGTTCTTAAGTGAATCCCTGCAGTTGTTGATCATTGTGACTATGCAGCAAGAGCAGGGGTGGGATTCAAATTTCTTAACAACCGGTTCTGTGGGTATGGCTAATATGTGGGTGTGGCTTGGTGGTCATGTGACTGGGTGGGTGTGGCTTGCTGACTGGGGGGTGACTTGGTGGTTACGTGACTGGATGGGCATGGCTTGTATGTAAATATTGTAAATATTGTATGTATTTATGTAAATATTTCTCCCAGGAGAACGAAGCTGAAGACACCAGCCTGAAGATGACGGATGAGATTTCGTCGAAACGTTGCCAAGGTATTCTCAATCTTACACGGGACAAGACCCGAATACACCAAGACCTACATACCTTTACCCGTGAAAACCAACTCTGGAGTTTAAAAGGGAAAAACAGCCACGATCACGCACTTCTCCCAGAAGAACGAAGCTGAAGACACCAGCCTGAAGATGACAGATGAGATTTCGTCGAAACGTTGCCAAGGTATTCTCAATCTTACATGGGACAAGACCCGAATACACCAAGAGATAGATAGATAGATAGATAGATAGATAGATATATTCCTTATGTTTTCGCGGGTATTTATATGTATGGTATTTAGGTTTCTTTGGGTATTTTCCCACGTAATAGTTGTCCTTTTATAGCGACGTTTCAGCAGAATCCCATCTGCCATCTTCAGGCTTGTGTATTGGGTTCTTTATTAATTGTGTATTCCATGGTCTGATCACTATCTCCTATGGCTGGTCTTCCAACAGGCCGCCCCCCACTGCTGGGATGAGAAGCCACTTAGATGGTTCTGCCCCAGATGCCTGATGGACCCTGAGAGGTTCCAGGCAGAGCTGGGTTTTTTTCCCTCTTCCCTTGCCCACAGCTCTGCCGAGCTGGCAGTTGCTGGCAATTCGGATGCCCTTGACAGGGTTGTCCCCATGTGCTCTGGATCCCGGATGGCCTTTGGTATACCGAGGACCTCCGGAGATGAAACATTGTCGAAGGGGTTTAGAGAGCAGGTGGAGGTCCACCGCCAGTCGTGAGCCAGCTAAGAGCCTATATTAGACACCTGGTAGCTATGAGAGGTGAGAGATAGGTACCTTATCTCTCCTGAGAGGTCTTATCTCTCCATCATGTCCTCTGATTTGCAGTGGTCTGAGGAAGGATATAAGTAGTCTGGTCAGTGTGATCTGGGATGAGTTGATCCTGTTTCTGAGGATGAAGTGGACAGGATTATCGCGCTGGCTCCACCACATGTTTGTTGGACCCGTGTCCTTTCTGGCTGACTTATACGCCAGGGAGGCCACCTGCGGTTGGCTCCAGGCAGTTGTCAAGCGCTTCACTAAGGGAGGTGTTTTCCCTCCACCTTGAAGGAGGCGGTGGTGAGACCCACCTGAAGAAGCCTGCCTGGACCCGACCATGTTAGACAACTTCCGTCAGTCTCAACCTTGCTTTTTTGAAGGTTGTTGAGATGTGGTGGCTTTCGGCAGTTTCCTCTTCCTGGATGAAGCGGACTACCTGGATCCATGATCAATCGGGCTTCGACCAGTTACAGCACGGCGGCAGGTAGGTGCTGATGGATGAGCTCTGGAGGGCCCGGGACAGGGGTTTTCCTCTGTCCTGGTCCTATTAGACCTCTCAGTGGCTTTCGATACTATCGACCATGGTATCCTGCTTCTCCCGGGGAGGTTGGGAGTGGGGGCACTTTTCTTCAGTGGTTCTCCTCCACCTCTGGGGTGGTGCATGGTGGGTGTTGGTGGGGGGGTGAGGTTGACCTCAAGGGTGCTCTCTTGCAGGGGTCCCTCAGGGTCAGTCCTCTCCTCTTTTATTCTTTATCTACATGAAGCACGCTGGGTGAGATCATCTGTGGTTTTGGGGTGAGATTCCATCAGTACGCGGATAATACCTGTACATCTCACCCCAAACCAGATCAGCGATGCCCTCTCCCTGATGACCCGGTGTTTGGATGCGGTATGGATCTGGATGAGCGGGAACACGCTTGACTCAACCCGCCAAGACTGAGTGGCTGTGCATAGCGGCATCTCGGCCAGTCAGGATTGTCCATCTTTGGCCAGGGAGAGAGTGTTGCCCCTGTGGATGGGGCGAATCTGGGGGTCCTCCTGGATGTACTGGCTCAGTTGGAGGAGGAGCAGTGGGGGCCATTGCCAGGGGCCTTTGCCCAGCTCCACCTTGTTCGTCAGCAGCCCTTTTCTGGACCGAGATGCCCTGCACAGTCCTCACACTCTTGATACCTCTAGACTCGACTACTGCACTCTCTATTTAGGACTGCCCTTGCATACCATCCGGAGATTGCAGCTGGTGCAGAATCTTGGCCTTGAATTGGTGATGGGAGTTTCTCGATTCTCCCATGTTACTCCCCTCCTGCACTGCTTGCATTGGTTGCGGTTGCACTCGGGTGAGATTCAAGGTTTTAGTTTTAACATATAAAGTCCTGCACAACATGGGTCCTCAATATTTAAGGGCGTCTTCTTCCGTATCGAATGCCGGCCGCCCACAATGAGAACACAGAGCAAGGACTCCTCAGGGTCCCGTCAGCGGGCCAATGCGGCTGGCAGTCCCCAGTCGGCGAAGCCTATTCTGTCGCGACTGACCTTTGGAATCAACTGCCCTTGGGGCTCTGCCTGGCCCCCTGACCTCGTACCTTCTGCGTGAGTTAAAGACCTGGTTATTTGACCAATCCGGGGCTGTGACCCTCCTTGAGGGAAGTAGTTTTAATGTTAATTATTGCAAATTTGTTTTTAGGATTTGGGCTTGTAATTTAGTTTAATCGTTTTTAAGTAT